>JAPYZN010000161.1:0-50401 GCA_030522865.1 Psyttalia lounsburyi
GGGGGGGGGTTGAGGGGGGAACCAAGGGATACAGGAGCGGCTGGGGCACTCCGAGGATACTCAGTTTCCGAGATGACGGGCCGTCAGGTGGCGCGGGCGGTGGGGGGAGCGAGGGGGAGGCGATGGGGTGGGCGTTGGGGGCTAAGTTCGGAATTTGATCCTGTTTACTTCGGGGTGAAACGTGATAGGGGAAAGTTCCTTCGATATCACGAATTTCTGCGCTCAGAAGCCGACTCGATGAATGAGTGGGTGAGGGGGATTTTTTTTCCCCCTCGGGGAAATGCGTTAGTTCGTACTCAAACAAAGTTATGGGGATAGATGTAGTCGTAGATAATTGGGTACTGAATATTCATCGTTTGATTGACTCGGAAAAAGGCGCATCTGAGGCGACTGCCTCCGGCTGAGCTAAGCGCAGAAGGTTAAATTTATTTTTTGCTCAATTTTATTTTTAATTATTAATTTTTTAAGGTGGAAGAGAATTTGGGGGAAATTCTATCAAATTTACGTTTTAAAGTGGAAGAGAATTTGGGGGAAATTCTATCAATTTTACGATTTTAGGGAGCAATAAATTTCTCGTGGAATTATTTGGTAGTGAATTTGAGTGATTATGGGGAGAATTTAAATTACAAAATTTATTTTTATTTATTTTTTGGCTGTAATCCACTGAAATTTCGGAGGAAATTTTCAAACCTGATTATTCTATCTCCGCTGAGTACGCAATTTGATCCTGTTTACTTTTGGATGAAAGGCGATAGGGATCTTTCGACATCGGGAATTTCTAGTGCAGAGTGGGTGAGAAAAGGGTTTTTTTTTCTGGGGAAAATTCGTTTGCTCAACCGTACAAAATTGAGGATGGCTGAAGGCTCGCGTGGGCTACTGGTTATATTCGAAAATTGTCGATTTATTCGCTCAAAAATTCCGGATTTGGTGAACCTAGAGGTCCTCCCACGCGGAATTATCAATTTTATCGCTTTTTTCTGTCGAAATTTTCGTTTTTTTACTTGTCATTTATATTTAAATAATAATTTTATGGTGTCAAGATATTTTCAGTCCCCCCACAGCTTCGGAGTCTGTGGATTTTTTAATTCGTGGGTGTATTTATATTTTATACCGAAATTTTTGGTTTGCTGGAAATAGAGGCCGTCCCACGCCGTATTATGCGCTTTTTGACTCGAGGATTTTGTATTTCTGGTCTCTATTTCTATTTATATTCTATCAATAATTTTATCTCCATTAATTTTTTGGGGGTTTGGGGAGGGCGCGGTTCAGCGGAGTCAAAGGAAAAATTGCGAAGATATTTAAAACCTCGTGTGCTTACAATTTTTTTATATTGACAGAATTTGCGGAGGCTGCTAATTAATAGAGACGATGCCCAATTGACGTCAATTTTATTAGCGACGGCATCAATCTTTCAGCGAAAATTTATTGAGGAACCAATTTTGTACTTCTGGTTCTGTTTATGTTTGATCGAGATTTCTATCTTTATTGGGCTTATTTGGGCATTCGGGGGAGGGTGACAGTTAATAGAGATGACAGATAAGGATCATCTGACGTAGGGTAGCTCCCATGAACACGATTGGAGATAATTTTAGTGGTCTCGTTAAATTTAACTGGCTATTTTTAAGGGGCAAATACTCGTGATAATGAAGGATTTTCGGTTGATAATGAGAGGGGAGACATCTTGTCGGCAATGCTCTCAGTGAAAAAAATTAATTTACTCATTTACGACGCGAAAAAAAATTCATTCAACTTTTTTTTCTCAATTATTTCAATGAAAAATAATTCCCTCTGAGAATTTCACTCGTCTGGAACAAAGATAAATTATGTACACCCTGTAATTAATCCATTACTCAGGAAACTAATTGATAGTAATTTAATTAATTTAGTGCATAATTCCAGGATCAATGCTTAATTTTTAATGAATTAATGCGTAATCAATTGATAAATTTTTTCCTATTCGGGTAAATGATGGGCAGTTCGTAATTAATTAATTGGGAAATTAATTGATGGCCCTTTAATTAATTAATTGAGTTCAAGGATAGTTCGAGGACTGATCCACGATTTTTAATGATTTAATCCGAAATCAATTGATAAAATGCAGGTCCTCCGAAAAAATCCTCTCAGGTGGCCAGTTCAACTTCAAAGCCTCCAACCCTCTCATCATTCTGTCCACTTTTGCCCAGTTGTACGTATTAATAGCATCAACGCCATTATCGACCGCACGAAAATCCGGTCCGCGTAATTTGTGGTAGACCGAGTAAAAAAAAATCTATCTAAATTCATCCCGGATATCATCTCCAATAACAACAACAATGGACAAATTAAGCGTCTCCGATCGAAATAACACTGTCACAACAGCTGCGATTTCTCGGGCGTTTTATTTGTTCAGAGTAAAAACGATTAATCGACTGCTGCCATTGAGAGTCGAAAATTCCCATTCCATTTATTTTTCGTTGAAACTCCCCTGAATTTTCCGATTAAAAATTCAAAATTTCCGGGGAAAATCTGGGAAGCTCTCGATTTTAGCTTCACTTGGTTAATAATTAATTAATGACGTCAGTAATTTTGTCACTATCCCTGGAAATTTACATTAATTGTAATTAATAGGAAATTGAAAATTTCGTTGAATGTATTTAAAAATTTTTTAAGCAATTTTGGGAGGATTTCTCGGGAACCAAAGGAAATAGCCGACCAAGGTCGACTCCATTGGCCTCTTGAGTTTCCCGATATTTCGAGATCGATGTGAATTGACAATTCAAATAAATGAATTCACGTCTTTATGCTGCCCCGAAAATTGTAATTTTCCTGAACTTCCAATTTAATCTGAAATTCCATTATTTCCACCCTCTCTAGATCGCATTCACTGTATCCGTCTTTTTCGTTTTTTTTTTTTTTTTCAAATAAAAAGTACTCGGTCTCTTCGATTTCAAGAGTTTATTTGAGATGATTTACTCGGAATGAGCGAGAGGACAGAACCAAGAAAAATCGAACAACTGAAATCTCCTGGAAGTATCAGTAAAAACTTGTCTCACTTCTTTTATTATTTTTTTCCACTTTTTTTCATCAAAACTTCAGCAGATTTTTCGAACTTTTCGCTGGCAATATTCCGGGATTGACGTCAGAGGAATTCTTTGGGATATTTCTTGACAGAATAAACAGAAAAATTGAGTCAGGGAGACGAGGGGATTAATAAGACGCAGAGAGCTGGAAGATTCTTGTGATTTTTCCCCCCCCCGAGATTCTCTGGATAACTGATGGAGTCATTAACGATAATTGGGATAAAATGGACCATTTTTAACTGCCAATTATTCAATTATTAACCTTCCAAATTTCTCAGCAACTTCTAGAACTCATCACTCCACCTTCACTTCTCACTTCCTCAATATTAACAATTAAAATATTAAAAAACTATTTCCATAAGTCCCTAATTTTTCTGGCGACCGCAAAAGACATTTTCTCTTCGTCGACTATTCCTTATTTTTCCTTCAGTTTTGTTTTATTTTGCAATAACCAATTTTTTTCAATCAAAGCGAATCTATTCCTCCCTCCAAATGATTACCTCATCAGTTACTAATTAACTAAAAATTGAAATATATTTTTTAAACCCATTTTTAAAATTAAACAATTTCACTGGCGACGGCAAAAAAAAATTCTTCATTTCGTCGAGCATTTTTTATTTTTTATTTTGCACAAAACGTCCAAAATAACCCGGAGGACCGGAGGAACAATTCATCACAGTCGGACATTGCTCTCCGCGTGAAAATTCCCCCAGGATTCAACCACTATCCCACTTGAGTATTATTCTTTTTGGCATTTGCTCACTGCTCAACAGCTCCCAAGACTCCAAACAGAGTGGAAGACGAAATGCGGAATAACGTTGAGGAATACAATGGGACTCGAGAAAAATACTATGAATAAAAGGAGAGACCTCGTAGTTGTGGTCTCGGGGTTGATCACGATTGGCCAGGGGCGCCTCCAACATCTTGAACAGACCGCTGGGAATCGTCTGACCTCGCGTGGACTTATCTACTGCACGAGTGCGGACCCATGAGCGCACTCGAGTGTTTTGAAAGTACTTAGGAGGGCCGCAATTATTGAATATTCGATTTTATTACATCTGGTGAGTGTCCGTATGCAATTGTCCGGGGGGGGGGGGGGATGTGCTATTTACGGCATTTAATTGAGGATTTAATTGACGATAAAAAAATTATTTGCGCTGAGCGCGCGAACTCAAGCTTCCCGGCAAAAAAATTTATTTGAATATTCAACAAATTTTATTCAGTCCTATTAGTTAAGAAATAATAATAGAACTCAACAAAATAAATAAAATATACAGTAATTTTTTTTTATTCTTCTAAAATTCAGTAGTGCAACGATAAAGTCGACTCTCGACGAGTTTTCGCGAAATATCTCAGAATTCAAGGGAGATAGCGCAATTTTTGTTAAAATCTTTTCTGTAGGGGATTTTTCGCTCTACAAAAAAGGTAGTCTGCAAATTTTCTCTACATCCCTTCAATTCCGAGATATTTGTCAAAAACTGACTCATAGTCGAATTTGAGTCAACTCGGTTTACTGTTTCGTCACTGAATTATTATTTCATCGAATTCTGTAGAATTAAAATATTTGGGCGCAACAGAAGACGTGAAAATTTTCAGTCACTGAAGGATTCCAAAATTTTGGAAAAATTTCGAGCGGTAATTTTCCAACTGCAAATCCCCCGATATCTACAACCGTTGAACCCGTGAAAATATGACCTCGCTCGTCATCTCTCTCTCGTTTCACCCCCCCGCGGCTCGTCTATACCCAGGTCTATAGGTCGCTGCACTCACCAACCCCGAGAATCCGAATGCCGAATAATAATAACAATGGCATTATAACCCATCCCCTTCCTCTCGCTTTAATACACGACTTGGAAATAATTCAGAAACTCTGTTTCACTCCAACTCCACTAGTTGTACGCGGAAGACGCCCTCGGAATAGCAAACGAGAGAACTACATTAATCCAATGTGTCACGAAATGTGGAAGTGAACCTGGTAAACAGAGAATCGTGAAAACAAAGAGACGATATCCCGAGTTTTTCGATTAAACGAGATTTGTTACGTGTGATAAGAAGTTTTGGTGACACGTGTCGCGACGAAAAACACGAGGTGATTTGAAATCTTGACTTAATGATGAATACGTTGTCATGTTGTAACTGGATGTGAATTTATTTTGTTGTAAAAATAATGACAAACAAAAATACCGACAAATTGAAGAGGAAAAATTTGACACTTGGGATGATTGATGGAGACGATAGGTCACGAGATTTAACGATCAATTGACCTTAAAAAAATGATTAAAAATTTCCCCGCCAATTGTCCCCATTTTTACCCAACAATTGACCAATAATTACAACTTACCGGCGACTTAACAATAAAAATATCCCTCAAAATACGAAAATTTCTAACCGTGTGGGGTATCCAACGGCTGAAACTCTCCAGATTATTTCTCCGGTATCACTTCCTCAAGCCACAAAAATCCCCTCCCCCCCCAAAAAAAAAACCGGAAGTCGAGGCACAATTATCTCCCACGCTGGAAAACAAACAATGAGTTTCCACAGATGACAAAAAAAATAAATGTCAATACTCCACAGAATATTCACTCGCGCACTGGCCAACCGAATCCATTAAATTCTCAATCCGCACACGAGAAAAAAAAAAATTATATGCTCACAGTTCCCGTATTATTAATTCGTTGATGAATTACCCGAGTGATGTGAACGTGTGTGGGGTCGGTGGTAGACTGGCGTTTTTCCGTCGGCTCGGGTCTACGTCGACGGACGGTGGCGTCGAGTCGCTGAGGATGCTGGGTGGGTGGGTTAGCCGCCGACGCGCCGCACGAGCTCTTCACGTCTCGTGTCACGCGCGGTAAGAGGCGGCGGGGGGGAGGGAGGGAGGGGGAGGAGGGCCGCGGCAGGGCCGCAGCGTCGACGGTTCTTTGCGAGGGCGTGGCCCCTCTACAGAGAGCCCGGAGTGTCACACTCGAGCGGATCCCCGCGGCAGATCAACACCTGGGGAATACCTGCGGATATCCTACGCCGGCCAATCCAAGGGTTCGTCGAGGTCAGGGACTCGGGACTCATTCGACTCCCGGGTGGCCTTAACGGGGCCCATTTGTTTTAAAATCCGTCTTTTGCGAGACATTTGATTTTCATTTTTTATGCCCTTTTTGTTATTCTGTTAAAAAAAATATATTTCAACTGTCAAAAAGAATAATAATATATATTATTAATTATATTAATAATATGCGTATAAAATAATATATATAATGTATATTTTATGTAATATAATATAGTTCATAATATCTATTTTTATTTTGTATTTTTCAATGAAAAAATTCCATTGAATTGCGGAGAAACTAATGTTTTTTGTCGATATTTGCCAACGGATATTTTTAAATTCTTTTTCTCAGGAGTTTTTCGACGTTTTTCCTTCAAACTTTTTTGAGAGGACCCCCTGGGGAGCGAGAGGACCAGAGGATACGAAGGGGCGGCTGTATTTTTAAGGGAGTTCAATTGAGCGAGTCAAGTTTTCAGTTTCAATTTTTTTTTTTGCTCCGAAGAGAGTTACAAGAGATCAACGATTTGCGGGGGGTTTAGATCGAGGGGTCGCACGGAAGCGGCTGCCTCGGGGGAGAATTCATGAAGAAATACAGTGGAAATTTAGGGGACGGGTGAATATCACGAGATATGAGATATTAGATACAAAGAAATCTGGGGAAAGTGAGGGAGGATTGGCTCGCGCAGCCCCGCCGGTCGTTTTCACGAGGAGATAACCGTAAATAAATAGGGAGGGGGGCTGAGGGGAAGAGGAAGTGTCTCGGTTATTGTCATCGGGGGTGGAAAAATTTTGGTGCTCGTGTTTGTCGACAAGTGCGATTTTACTTTTTGTTATTTTTTTAATTTTCTGGGGTTTATTTTATTTTGTTAGCTTTTTTTTATCTTTCTCTGCTTTTCATCCGGAAAATGAGGGATTTTTGTGCTGGCAAATGAGACTCAACGCTTGGGAGTCTACTAAGGGCGAGGGACTGGTTAATTATAAGGCAACCTCAACGCTTGCGAGGCCTTTGACGTCAACCATTACCAAAAGCAAAAGCTGTTACAGCTTGTTAATAGGAGATGAATTCTCTACAAAGACAAAGATTTTCCCTAAAAAAACAATCGTCGCTGCAGAAAACGTTTCGTAGGACTAAAAAAAAATTTGAAATTCCGTTAAATTTCCCCAGAAAGTTGGACCACTTCAGACTAAAAATTATCGGGGGGGGTTAAACAATAAAAATTATCCAACCGGTCGGTAAAATTTATTGACCCCTCACCAATAATTCTCTAGACGTGTCCCTAATTTTTCTTAAAAACCGTTAATTTTCCTATGCGGTTGGGTAATTATTATTCCCGAATATGGAGAATGCGACGCAATCACGAAAGGAACCGGTGATTTTTCGTAAAAAAAATTCTCTCGTGTGCAGTGGCACTAAAAACTTAATAAAATTCAAGATTCAGTCGTGAGTTCGCAAAGTTGATTTTCCCGGTTGAACTTTTATGATAAATTTCTTCATTTCCCTCCCGGAGGGAAAATTACATCAATATTCAGCTGATCTACATGACTTATGGACAGGTGGCAGATTTCCCCTGCCTCTGGTTTTTCCGCGAAACAAATGTACTCGCGAGATTGTTGCGAAGAGAGCGCCATGGACCTGACCCAATTGGAGCAAAATCTACTTGTGTACATTCTACTCGCGGTGGGACGGGTGGAGTGGGAGGAGGGGGTTATATATCGCGACTTGGAGGTGACGCGCGGGTAAAGGCGGCGATGCTCTTTGTGGCGGGCAAGGTTAACCGGCGACCCTCGAACTTATAAATAGGTAAAACCCGGCGGATCGAGTCCGAGTGAGATCGAGGATTGAGGGAGTGAGAGGAGGAATTCTCCTCATTTTATATTTCCATCTCGTCGAATGGAATCGTAAAAAAGTGTTTTCACTGGATGCGATATGACGGAAGTTCGGTGGGGTGAAATAGTTTTGGGACATGAGAAATTCTGGGGGAGTTCACTTACACGAGTGGAGGGACAATGAGTTCAGTTCGGGGGAATTCCACGGGAGTTTGAACTCAAACATCTTTTGAGGGGGTTTAACATCCTGGGGAGTTATTCAATTGGTACACTAGGTATTGAGTTACACTCTCGTCACGTGATTTGATGAAGAATTGAATTGAAAAACTATCGGATTGCGTAGAAAATTCGAGGGGTTTTGCGTTGAACTTCTGTTGAAAATTCCATCAGTTTTTCCGGGATTCGGGGGAAAATTCCGGAGTTACCTGAGCTTTTTTTTAATAAAAAATCGCCGATAGAGTCGACTTCAACAAAAATCACTTGCTGAGATTTTTGCCGGGGGAATAAAATTGCTAAAATGATTTTTTTGCATGAAAATTGTTCGGTAAACAATTTAAGTACACCGAGATTTGTGGAAGATAAAGCACAAGATTCGAGTGAATTTATTCATCCGGTTCGACTTCGCCTCGGGCATTAAAATAGAAATAAATAAAAATAAATGTCTTTTCCGCTGGGTCGGACATCGGGCCTTGAAAACTTTGCGAAAGACTAGGGCGATCACCTCCACAGCTTGCCCTCAGATTCTTTCCAATGGCTATTATTTTTCTCGCTTGAGAAATATCGCAAGCTCGTCCCTCCACTCGGTCATTCACCCGTACGTTTGGTAATCAGCAGCTGGAAGGTCGTAGCTTCTCGAAAGCTCCCGTAAGATCTCTGGAGGAAATAAAATAGTGGACCAACGCTCGAGGATCGGATTTCGCATTTAATTGATGTTTATCCGCAGCCCCGGCTCTCAGCTTTCTTAATTTATTTTATTCTCATTGCAAACCATAAAAATCACTCTCAAAATATGCATTTGAATAAAACAATATTTTTTTTCCTTAAAAAATTATTCTTCCGATTTTTTCTAATAATTTCAATTATATATTTTACTTTTCATTTCATTCCATGAAAATATACCCTCAATATAATTTTTTAATATTTGTTATTCTATTTGATTTTATATTTTTATTCAAATCATAAATTTACGGAAAATTAACAAATGGGGGAAAAAAAAATGGGGACAGAAAATCCTCAAATTCCCCTTCTTCGGACGTGAAAATTTCGCGTAAATCCCCTTAGAGTCCAGTGATTTGTACTCTCTCAACTTGAAACCTCAGTTGACTCGCGGGGAAGTCCTGGCACTCGGCCAGGAAGACCGGACATTCCTCGCGGTCGCAAGGCGTCAGCGATTCCGCGGTTATTATTGCGTTCACTTTACACTGAAAACACCGTCCGGCGACGCTACCCGGTTAACCCCCGAGGGGATGACGCATCCCCTCCCGCGTGTACTTGATGAGAGTCGTTACATTCTGAATTGCGTAACATCAGCCTCAATGAGTACTACATAAACCCCAAGATGAGGAGAATGTGGGGGCAGACGCGGGGCGGAGAGGGGGGGGATAAAAACAAAGCGGAGGATTTTTTATCGCCGAGGAGATCACATATTGAGCCAGGAATACAGATGGGGGGGGATGA
Source organism: Psyttalia lounsburyi (assembly GCA_030522865.1). NCBI lineage: Eukaryota > Metazoa > Arthropoda > Insecta > Hymenoptera > Braconidae > Psyttalia > Psyttalia lounsburyi. The sequence continues at coordinate 9,604 of JAPYZN010000161.1, forward strand.
AAAAATATTAGATGAAAGTTTCATGCCCCTCTTTCTTGTATTCCGGGGGATGGAGGCTTTTTTTTTCCAGCACCCGGGGAATATACGATGATATTGTAGCGAGGATTTTTTTTTTCTGCCACGTCTGTTGGATGCGGTGACGTTCCGAGACCCCGCGAGCATGCCCGCGGGTGAGGAAACGCGTGAAAATTTTATGCCTTCGCGTGTGTTTTTTTTTCCAGAGGAAACGACGGGATTATTCATTAAATTTCATGAATTGTTGGAGTGCGGCGAGCCTCTCCGGCTCTGATCCTTTTGTTGGTTTAATCAGGAGGGGAATTGCAAAAAATCACACGAAAATATGGAAATTCTTTTTGAAAATGGTTTTTTTTGAGAGAGAGAGGGGAGATTTGCGATTTTTTTCGGGGTGGAGAAGGGCGGAATTTATTTCTCCTGATTACCGCAGTTTACTTTGATCTTCGAGAGGTAAATAAACAAGCGCGGGGTATTGAGGTAAATTATTTGGGGGGTTTTGGGTCGCTCAATTCTCACTGACCTCTGTTTAACACCTACGCAACTCGGTAAATTATGAAGTCATATCTAACACACTTAATCTCCTTCAATTCTCGAGTTGTCCACACTTTCATGGGCGACCCTCAACTGTATTACCCATTTAACAGTTCGTGTTGAGCGGTAGTAACTCAATTTTTATGGGTCCGTTGATTATCCATTTGTCACTAAAAACTCTCGCGTTTTATATTTATTTTTCGCGAAAATGTCATTCGTCATTTGTAGGTCTCACTTGTTATCTATTTTTAATTCTATTTATCAACCACTTTTCAACATACAAAACTGTAAATTAATATTTAATTTATTTGTTAATTTCAATGGACGCGGATTGAGTGGGTTTTACTGAAGAGAAATATTTCGTAAGAGGAGGATAGTCAATTTGAAATTAAAGCCTTTAATTGTACAATGGACGTCAGAGTAGAGCCGACAATTATCGTAACCAGGCCAACGTTGCTCACCACATCAGAGAGTGACAGTGATCAGTCGGGTTTGTCTTGTACCAGAAATACCAAAGGGAATCACCAAAAGGATCCGTCGTTAATCCTCTCGAGGAGAATCCCCGAGGATTATCTCACTGGCGTTCCTCCTCTCGCTCCAATGATCTAGTCCCAGGGAGTGTCGCTTTAACCCACCGAATTCATCGCAGTTTACGTTCAAGATAAGCAGATTGGGGAGACAATGTATGTGGTCGCTTATATTACCCGCGTCTCATTATCCTCGAGCTCAAACTCTCGTAGAACTTCGTTGCTATTGTCAAACAACAAGAGTGTCAATGTCGGTGGGACACAACTCGATTAATCTCAACAACCCCGAGTGTGTTATGAGTAAAGAGATAGGCTGGCCTCTCCAAGCCGAGTAATTAAGGTATTATCTGAGCCCGGCAATGGGATCTGGTCGACAAATTGCAGGTGAACTGATGAAAAAGCCGTTAGCGATCCTCTTTGGGAGTATTCGATAATATTTCAATGATATTGGCGCTATTTTATGCAATACTTCAAGGGGAGGAATGTAAATTTGCCCCAGAGCAATCAGAGAATTATTTCAATCAAAGATTTATTTATTTTTCATTAAGAAAAATGCGTAAAAAATATTCTACAAAAATAAAAAAAACTCCAGTTTTTTGCCCAAATTATTCTTCGGATTTTTTCTATTAATTTTTATCGTACGAGATGATAAAATACAATAGAATATTATCCTTATATTGTTTATTGCCCGACATTTGCGTATGGCACTAGTTCTCAGTTGCTAAAAAATAGATTAATAGAAATAAATATCAATATTCTCGCTCAGAAAAATCTATTCACTCTGTGTCCATTGAAAATAACAAATAAACTCCTCTCCACTTTTTTTTTTCGTACCATTGTATTTAACGAAAATCAAACGTGAGCGTCGAGAGGAAGCACGTGAGTTCCATTTACTCGTGCACGCTCCACCACCCGCGGTAATTGAAATGTACAGTGAGTGTTAATAAACTGTCCCACCTCTAAATTCACTCGGGCTTTCATGCGCCAAGCGATTCATTGACCCTCGACCGGTCAATCAGTAGTTCGTTATGTTTTTTTTTTTATTGTTTTTGGTTTGTTGTTAGGCTGAGCGAGTGACAGGTGGGCCAGCCATTAACGTCAATGCCAGATATTTGAAAATGTGGGTGGAAGTGAGGGCACAAGTCGAGGGTAGTCGAGCATAAAGTGAATTGAGGTTTATAAGAATTTCGAGAGAACGGGGGGGCTCGTGGTATTATCAGGTGATCGATATATCCGAGTGCTCGTGGCAGTTTAACTGGGATACATGTGAATAAATTGGGGGATATGACCTTACGATTCCAAAGTCATGAATAAATAGAGGGGATGATGTCGGTATATCTGAATTCAATCCACTCGCGATAACGACAAATTTAATCTTATCTTTAATTTATCCTATGAACTATGGGAAAGATAATAGCGAAGTCTATATAAAATGAAGGGATAAGGTACTTAATCCATTAAGTCAGTTGCACGAAAAAAAATTGAGAAGTCTTGATCTCCAATTAAAACTGCAGAAAAACTTATTATACGAACTTTGGAATTTTAAAGCGATTTAAAAATTTAATAACACAATTTTCTTTTCTAAAACAAGAGGGGAACATAGAAGTAAATATCTCCGACTCAATTATCTAACGATCATTATTAGAAATTATTTAATTAATTACCTGGTGTCAACTCGAGGCGGCTCTATCAGTTGAAGAGGAGTTAACAGTGAATAGAGCAAGTGCTGTTACAAATGGTTATATTCATCAATTAATTCATTTATGTTACAAAAAGAATTTCTATTAATGGGCGAAATATTATATATTCATATAATATTGTTTTTCTTCCATCGTCCCCCAACGATACAGCCGAAGATTGGACGCTCATGAAAATATCCCAAGTTAATCAACAATGACAACTTCGGACAACAAAAAATATGTGCATTTACACTATTTACAATTTATCAGATCCATTCATTCTCATTGAAACACTAGATAAGTTGAATAAAGAGGGCGAGTAGGAAAAAATTGAGTAGATAATTCCGACAATTTTGCAAGTTCAATGGAATTACTTTTTTCTACGCAATTTTCCGGCTGAAATCCTCTTGGCTTTTCAAACTGACCAATTAATTTGCGCCGAGGAAATTGTTTGTAACAAAATCGAATGGAATTGTCGAGAATTTTCTATTGAATAATTTCATTCATGAAATAATTGATGGCTGGTAATACACTGCACCCAGAATTTCAAGAATGTACTCTATATTTTTCGCCGGATGAAAATGAAAAATGCATGGATCGTCAAGTGCAGCTGGGGCTCATCCCCTGACTCATTGCCACGTTTTGGATAACATCTCCTATAATAATAAGATCAATTTTCATTAGTCAAATCCCAGTAATTAATTCACCCCCAATCACCGATGACAGTTACAAACCTAATATACATGAGATATTTATCCACGAGATATTTATACATATAATTTTTTTTTTTCAATAGTCACTAGACCATTCGCTTGTTCTTACTCATCAATAGTGTCTAAACGTCGTTTCATTTATCTTCGTTAATAAATTTCTAAATTAACGCAACACGTCGCTATGAGGTCATTAATCATCAGGGACGCAATTAACGGTTTATTGGCAGGTAAACCGACATTCCAACATTGAAAAAATAGTCATTATCTTAATCTTTGACGCTCGTGTTGGGACATTTTTAGTGGTAAAAATGTCATAGAAAATTTATAAGTTTGAGGAGTGCAAAGGCAAAGTGGTGAATAAATTCGGCGATTATATTCACGCGTGAGATATGCGCAGTGGAGTCTGTATTTTATGGTTTAACGAGTGCCAAGGAACTTTTTATTGTGGATTTTTAGTCATCCGTTAGTGATGGCTTCTCTGTTGTGGACAGATTTTGCGTTTTTTTTTTCAATCTTTCAAGCCAACCGGAAATTTTACGGTTAACGGACGGGCTCGCCGATGGACAGAGTTAAATAAAAACTGTAATTTGTTTATGAACGTTCATTGGTTGAACATAAATAACATCTCAGAGACATTTGACTATCAATTTTGGCAGTAGCACTAAATGCTATTTTGGAAGGAATAGTAGAGTTTATTTTTCCTTTCGCTGAATTTTGTTTTTAATTAATTTGACGGGAAAATGAAACTTCAACTTCAATTGTGAGAATAATTTGATGTTCATTAGATTTTTGGGGGAATATCCGAGATTATTAAAGTTTAGAGTAATTGCAATTGTGAGGGGAATGTTTTGAAGATAAAATTGTGGAAATGGGTCAAGTTAAGAGCAGTTAAATTTGTTTGGCAATTATTTTACATATTTTTTTGCATTAGAAATATTTTTCAACGCAATTGTTCACTTGATCAATGATAAACCAAGAGAACCAAAACATCAAGTGTTATTAATGGAAAAAGTTCTGTATAATTTCGTATTTTTCATTTCGCATTTCTCGTAATTCGATCACTATCATTCTCTCGTAAACCTCGTAGCGACGTGGCGGAAGGGTTGGGAAAAGGGACGGTGGTCTGAGGCTGGCTCGGTTGTTTGGACATAAAGCATAAACTTTTCGACCATGTCAAAACGCTGATAAAGGGACGGCGTTCACTAAAAAAACCCCAATTAAATTCAAAAGTTACGCTCACAAGAAAAAATTTATCGAAGTGTTAAATTAAGACTTTCAGTTATCAGCTTAAAATTTTCAACACCAAATTAAAGAGTAAGATTTTCTCTTCTCCGCGTACAATCAATAAATAAAAACCATGGATTACTTCACAAACGAACGAAAGACAGAAAAAAAAGACGGATAAAGATATGATAAAAAAAACTGCAGCGTTTTGTGAACACGGTCGTTTTACAATAACAGTACACAGTATAAATATAATTTAGAATTCTCTGACCGATCAAAAGAACTGATCAGAATGAATTTGATAATAGTTCACTCATCGATTAAATCAATCACAATTGTTAATCCATACTATAACAATAAATCGACAATTGAACAGAAGCGAGATTTACAATTACGGTGTGAGCACACAAACATTACATACGATAATACTCAGTGATGTTTCTTCTTTTTGTTTTTGTAGATAAAATTTAATAGGACTTCAATAACGATTTTTTTTTCTTCTCTTTTTAATTAATTCCCGAGCTTTGCTCTACACTGCCTCACCGGGCAATGGAAAATGGACGTTGTGAGAGTAATAACATTCGCTTTATTAATGTTCATTTCGCCTATAGTGATAACGAGTCATACACTACGCAATTGAGCTTTTTTTCAAGGGAATTTATGTCGATAATAGCTCCTCGAGATATTTCATTTCGCTCGTTTAAAAATTCATACGACCACTTCTAAGAATTATAATAGCAGAGTCTACCTAGAATAGATAAAATACTTGATCTATTAAGTCAGTTACACGTGAAACAAAAAAACAATTTTTACTTTGAAAACTCGCGATCTCAAATTTCGACTTTGAAGTTACAAATTAAGACTTCAAAAAATCTCACTTTAAAACCGTTGAAATTTTAAAACAATCAATCATCTCTGTGTGTAAAAGATAAAATAATACTACGAATATATTATTGACGATAAATTATATTAAAACAATCAATAATACCATTCCCCCCCTCCCCATAAATTGTAATTAGCTGCCAAATTAACGAGTTAGACGGAATTCATTGATTCTTCTCATTTACCCAAATAATCTACCAGCATCAGAATGGACAGAAGGATGAAGCCTATAACCAGTGTATGACGAATAAAAAAGTCTCTAAGTATCTAAATTTTCCCCCCCCTCATTTTATGGAAAAAAATTCCTCCATTCCTACATTCTAAAATTGATTATGAATTACCTACGAATTTTAATTCTCATCTCTTCGTTACAACAATAGTATTGTCACTACCAGTGATTAAACCCAAATATGATTCTCCATCCCCATTTCATTCTCCTATTCACCCCGAATTTTTCCCCTATTTAACAAGACAAACGAAAAAATATTTCGTTTCGCACAAAATTGTTCTAGACACTAGAACAAATTGAACTGGTAACGAAGGAAAAATATATAATGCCTATTCCACGATATGGAGCTCACGAGTGACCACGTATACAAGTTATACCTCGAAAAATTGCCCAGTGAATCCTGTCGTATTCTGAAAAAATATCTCAGGCACAATTGGGCATTACCGCATGTGTCAATTCCAAGAGGCAATTCAAGGGATGATCGAGGTCATTATCAATTATCACCCTCTGCTATCTATTATTTTGTGTTTTTTTTTTGCTTCGCCTCTGAGGTTTTTCACTCAGAATACTTTGCTCCACATCTTGAATATTTTCTAGAAGAAATGAGATGTGTCTCTACTCATGTGCGGACGGTTTGGCTGCTGTTGCATTCGAGTCCTACCACCACGTCCATTACCCCCAGTCCCATGTCTACGCGAATTTCTCAGTTCACGATCTACCTCCAACTCCTCCAGCTTCATTGTCAGACCCAATTTCTGCTGGACGGCCAGTCGCAGCAGGTGATTCAGGGTCTTCCTGTCCTCCTCAGCAACTGCCAGTGCGCGCTGGAGCTCTTCCACTTGGGTCACGTACTCCTCACAACGCGCGGCAAACATTGCACGTAGACCTGTTGGTAATTCACAGTTATGTGGAGGTTAAAAACACCAGTGCACTGAGGGAAAACAATTATTATCAAAAATGTCCTCCGAAGTTTTCACTTTTTCCAAGTATTAATGTTTCATGTTCCTCAAATGACAATTTATCTCGGTTAATAATAATTTTAGGACAAGATGTCACAAGACCTTTCTTCTAGAGAATTCAATCCTCAACAAAAAACATTACTTGAACTTTTCTTGTAAACCCACTCGTTACCGAGATAATTGAGTAACAAGACGATGAACAATTAAGTTCCAAATTATTGAATCTTTTATAGAATTTTTAACAAACAATTTCTCAGCGGATTCTCTTCGAAAATTACTCCTCAGAATAATTAAATACTTTATCAATTTGTTAGTGAACATTCGAGTGGTACAATGAAATTGTCTTTATAATTATCAACTTGTCCTCGAACTTGTTCGTTTTTCTCTCAGTGTCGGGGGTCAAGAGTGAATTTGTGAACTGTTGGGATTTGTAAACCGTTACCAAGTGTTGGATAACCCTGGGATCTAGCTGGTACGTGCTATGCATGACAATAATCAGCGCAACAATGGCAGAAAAAATGCAAGTAATAGAATTGTGTGGAATTTAGTTGTTCACTAGCCAGGTCAGTCTTATTAGTTGTACGCTCAGTTGCTCGTTATGGCCACAAATTAATTGACAAGTGATTGATGATTATTGACTGGATCGTCAGCATCTGAGGAGGCATTCGCGATTGCATACACCCAAGGCGACGGCCAAGTCAATTGTCGCTGAGCTCGATATTAATATGACAATGTACATGAATACTTGAGAACGAAACGATTTTTTTTAATTAGTTAGACATGGGGGAGGAGGAGGGAAAAAGAGATTGGAATTACTAACAGATTGTAAACTCATTGAAATTGATATCAAACATTGGCCAATGGATTATTTTCAAATGGTTGTCCATATTTCTTGATTACCTGTCATCATCAAAACAATTAGATCTTTGACGGTACGTCAGTAATTAAATTTTGCAAGTATAAACTTTGAATCTTTTATTAAGTATTAATTTATCTAGGACATAAGCGATTTTTCTCTGAAGTTATTAAACATTGAAAATAGTCCATTGTCCTCCAATATCTAGACATTGGGTTGGTGCAGTACTTACTGGAGAATGTTGCAGCATTTTCCTTCAATCTCCTCAGCTCGTTCCTCAGCTTGGAGATTGTCTCGTTGACAATGCTTTTCTCAGTTTCGTACTTGCTCTTGAGATTGTTGAGGGCAACCTCAGCTGTATTTTTATTGGACTTGAGGACAGTCCTGAGGGTGGCTATCTGCTCCATCTTGGTGGACAGCTGAGCCTTGAGTTTAATCACCTGCTCACGAAGCTCTGACTCCTCTACTTTGATCTCATTTCCAGCTGCAAAGAAATTAAGCGAGTCAAATAAAATAAAATGAGGGGAAGGAACGGCTGTAGCAACGCTCCCAGGTCTTATTCCTCATTACTTATTTCATGGAGAATATTTTATGGAAAGACAATTACCATCAGACACAGTCCCCGGCGTCCCCTTCAGCTTGGACATGTCGATCGTGTGCTCCACGGCGCTGCTCAGATGCTTAATCTGGTCCATAACTGTCTCAATGTGCTTGCCAATCTCCTTCGCCTTGCTGAGACTCTCCAGGTCCTTGATAGGCAGTCCAGTCTTCGAGAGAGTCCTCAGCCATTCGATCCTACCATTGGACTCCTCCTCCTTCATCGGAATAATCTTCTCGTGATCGAGAATCACTCGGGACGGGGTCTCACCATTGACAGCGCACACGTGGTGATACAGTTGAGCAAGCTCATCGGAAATATTCTGGAGATCATTTTGCGCTGTGTCCAGGCAACCACCCGCCTCTGCCGCCAATTTCGAGACAATGCCCACGTCTGACTCCAGCTGGCTGTTCTTGTGCTCCGTATCCAGCAGCTGGAAATTCGGAATTCGTAGCTTTAGATCGCCTGCAAGACTTGCGAGGGGGAACAGTAACGGAAAGTGGTTTCGCATTCGATGTTTCTTTGGATGAGTACACATGCTCGTAAGCACGATATTTTTTGTTGTTGATGGATTCCTTCGTTGCAGCAGTGAACTGGCAATTTAATGGGTTCATTTATCTCAAAAGCGAGTGATTTTGGAGGAAAATGTGAAGAGATCTTTTCTGTTGAGAATTTAATTCCCCACCGAAAACGTAATTTGAAGTTTTCTTCTAAATCCACTGATTACTGAGATAACTTGGACTTTAATGAGGCGTGAATAGTCAAGCTTCTGAAACTTGAATTATAAGTTACACTGATTTTTTATTGATAAAACAAATTTGGCTTCTCTTGGTGTGCCAATTCACTGCTGCATGAAATCTTCTTCACGAGCAATGTGTAGCATAACTGCAAGGAAAATCTGGTGACACTCGTAGACTAATCCCGAGTGTTCGTGCAACGAGACTGGCAGAATCGAGAGTATCATGCCACGTTAAGCAAAATTCTCTCGTATCATTCGTATGTTCATATCCTCGGGTGTTTAGTACTCTTGCAATGATGGACTTGTAACGAATAATCTTGTTAAGATGAACAAGCGATACCTAGTACACTTGGTTAGGACATCGTAAATAAAGCAACGTGAATTCATTAGATAGGCATAGAGTAATGGTAATGTCAAATTAGATAGAGCTCGTGTTATTATTAAGTAGGTGGTAAATACGTAAACGGGGGGCCACACGTTCCAACCTTTTCCTGAAGGCTCTTCTCTGACAGTGGTATCTGGAACCCGACAATTCGTTCTTCAACATGATTTTTCACATTTTAACCAACACCACGGGATTCTTTTGTTAAATCAATATAATCTAGAGTAATGACTTTATTCCCCCTCATTCACCCGTGTTATCACCGACACAGGAGTACCTTCTTGTTTATTTACATAGAATTAATGATTGTATTTTTTAATGAGCAATTGCTGGATGATGTTACCTTGTTTCGGAGATTGGTGAGCTCAGTTCGCAGCTGTTGAGTTGTGTCTGAGATTGTCAGACCCGCTTCGAGCTCAGCCAGATCTTTTTGGAGCTGCTCTACCTCGCGGGATGACATTGTACTCCACTGGTGATACTGCATGACAGCCTGAATGGAAAATCATTTCAGATAAATTATCAAAGACCCTACAATTATCTCCTATTGACTGATAATTAATCATCACCTGTGTCAGTTTGTCCATAGCCGTCTCCTCGGTCTGCTTTTCCGGCAATTTCGAGTGCAAATGCTGGAGTGACTGGACATGAGCTGACAATTGCACAATTCGGGCGACAAAAGCCTGCAGCTCACCCTGGCTCTTCTCCACCGCATGCTGACTGTCCCGTAAATTCTGGGTCAGCAGAGCTTTCTCAGACTCAGCGAGCTCCAGTTGTTTCTCCAATTTTTTCAGCTCGTTCAGGTGAATCTCGGAGAAGAGATCGACTTGTTTGCCAGCAGCGGATGTACCCGGCTCCTGGATCTTGAGATCAGCCTCGATGCGCCGCAGGGCGGGAGAGTCGTCCTCACCGTCGCTGCATATCGTCTGCTCCTCGGTGATTTCTCGGATTGAGAGGGCGATACTGCTGAGGTTGTAGATAGACTCGTTGTTCATTCGCTGATCGAGCTCCTTCTTCAGCGCGTATTTGGCCTCGCGCTCCGCCTGGAGGGACTCCAGGGCCTCCTCCATCTGCTTCTCAGCTATTGTCTTGAGGTTGGAGAGCTCCTCGACCTGACTGTTCAGGGTCTCCACCTCTTCGGTTAGTCTTCTTATTTCGTGTTTGGCACTCTCGAACTCCACTTGGCTCGAGCGAAGGGTCGACACTTGCTTCTGGAGGGATATGTTCTCCTCCTCCAGCTCGGAGTAGTCCTGGAGCAGGCGCGTCTCCCGGAAACGACACTCGCGGAGCTCGGAGCGGAGATTCTTGCGCTCGCATTCCGCCTGCTGGTGATCCTTACCAACGTCCTCGCGCTCTTGGAGGGCATAGTCGCGCTCCGCTTGCACTCGCTCGAGCTCGTGGCGCAGCTGGTGATGGTTATTTCAGGTAATTGAGGAAGGCTTTAACCGTAGCGAGACTTTAGGGGAATTTTATGGGGCACACGTGCGAGAAAGCCGGATTTCCTTCTTATATTTACATTCAAAACATAAAACCTCGTTTTACGATTTCAGAGGTCCCGAAATAGAAATTCTGCGAGGGTTCAATCGAAGTCAGATCATCGACGCTTGAGGGAAGCGAGTCAGTAATTGGAACGTGTCGATCTTAATTTTAGTCGTGCCAATATTTATAAATTAATTTGAGAAGTTGACAATTTATTTTCAAAAAAAAGGGGCAAACAAAATTATCAATCAATTCCCCTAGAATGACACCCAAAATTGTCACGCCTTTGAAAAAAAATCGACGATGGGGAGAATCAAATTTAATTTGAGCCGCTCCAATGGTTTTAAATTAATTTAAGGCTTCGACAATTTTGTGATGAATGTATTTTGAAAAAAATACCAAGTGCGAACGATAGTCTCAATGAATTTCCCTGAAAAAAAATCTCCCAAAATCTCCACGTGTTTCAGAATGACTCCTCCTTTTTCCTTATTTACTCACCTGTTTAATCTCCGTCTCAAGCTCGATAATTTGGGTCTGCAGTGACGTTTCCCTGGCAGCGCTCTCACAAAGGAGGCTCTCCTCCTGCTCGATGCCGCTCTTAGTCGTCAATTTCGTTGTAGTTTGAAACTTGGCCAGCGCCTGAAATCCAAATTGCCCCCAATTAAATCATCTCCTTACACGAAGTGCAAGAAAAAAATCCAAAACCCTCGTACACTCCCCCGAGACATGTCAGCGAGCCTCCCTGAACGTCGAATGAGGCCAATATTCGGGAGAAAAAGCCCCTCGGGAAGGCCTCCCAAAATATCGCCTGTTTATTTACTCAATACTCCCAGGAGGACGTGAGTCCCTCGCAAACTCGTAAAAATTCCGACTAACCTCTTGAGTTATGTCGAGTTCGTGCCTGGTATTCTCGTAGAGTGCCTCGAGCTCGTTGCACCGCTGCTCAAGGGATGACTTCTCCTCGAGTAGTGCAAGCCCATACTGTGCAGACTGAATTTTCTCCGTAGACGCTAAATCCAACTCCCTCCCGAGCCTCTCTATCTCAGCCCTCAGGTCGGTGACACCTTCCTCACTTGTTGCCATATTTGGAGTAATTCCACTTTCGATAATCAGTTCAAATTGCCGTCAATTGGTGATCAATGTCGCTGGTAATTCGCGTGTCCTTGATTCGTTACCGCGAGAAATACCGTGGACCGGGCATTGCTGATGACGACGAGACTCTCATCGTTCTCTAGAGTTCTGAAATATTGTCTCACCAATTGCGATTACTGGGATTGTCTCCTCGGGGTTGGACACCTCCAGTGGCAATTCACTCCAGTGAATCGGACTGACGTGTGAAGGAGGGAGTGAAACTCAATGAGAAATCGTTTCTTAAAACCGGATGAGGAGGTTTCACGCTCCCTGGAATGGGCACTTTCTGGTGGAGCCAAGCCCATGTGGGGATGTCATTGGTGCAGAACGATGAGGCTTCCTCAAGGTCGATTCCCAAATGGCCGCTGGAGGGGAACGTCGGGGGGGGGGGGGGCAGTTCGCGTGGGTGATGTCAGAGGGAGTGGAGATCGCGTGCTGATTGTCCGGGAGCCTTTGAATTGGGGGGAGAATAATTGGGAGATTACTCCTGAGATTTGCAGAAAAAATCTTGGAAAAAAAATCTCTCTTGCTTCCAGGACCTCCAATCAACTCCTCATATATTTAGGATCTTTGATTCTACCTTGCACAATCAGTCGATAATGTAGATTTAATTACCCAAGGCAGTAATAACAATTTTCTAGGTTACCCTCACTCTACTTCTAAAGTTGACGAACTCAATCACAACCAGTTGGCTCGCTGGAGGAAAACAGAGGTTATTATATAATTCTATAATATTATTTTTCAATTACTGGAAAGTTGATGAGTTAGAATAATTAACATTGAATAATTGAAGCGAATAAGTGGAATAATCCCTCCGGATTTGAGCAGTCGGTTTGGGGTGTTGGGAACATTTCGGAGTTTTTGACAGGTCCATTGTATTTCTGTCTTTTCTGTATTTTCCATCGATCACTGGTCAATTAATCTGGACCCATAAATATCTCGTCAAAATTCCAGAATTAAATATTCACAAAAAAATCCAAAACCCCAATTTTCCCAGTTTTCATAATCCTCTGAAGAAAAATCCACCAAACATCTCAGACAAACAAATTTTCAGGACAATAGACAATATTCACCATGGGTGGTCACGGCCACCACCACGAGCCCCCGTACACGGTCCCCGACGCCAGTATATACAAGATCGACGACGCCCCGGAGCTCGTGAAACTCCAGGAGAGGTTAGCCAAGGTAGGGCTCAAGGATCCTTGGGCGAGGAACTACGTTTGGAAGTATCAGAAGAAATTCGGGACTCCATGGACACGTTTAGGATGGATGTTCTTCCGGGGCGTGCCAACTGGTGTCATAGCCTTTGGAATCACTCTCGCTGTTGAGAATTACCTGGGGATCGATTACCATCCCTGGCACCACCAGGACGGGCATGGAGAGCATAAGAAGGAGCACTAGAGACATTTTCTTGCAATGCTAATTGGCTTGGAGTAGTTGGTAGGTGTTAAGTTCTAATGAAATAAAATAATGAATAATTAATTGAAACAACTGCAAAGGTCGTCTAAATGTCTGACATTTTATTATCCAAACTGGGGCAGATTGTTTTGTTATATCACATTCAACTGATTTATTGGATGAGGGTAGAAAAATAGGTTTCACTGGGGGAAAGTACATAATAACCTGACATTAGAGTTAAATCCAATTCAATTTCTACGCCTACGACACGAGGAACCGCTCGTCAATCAGTGTTTTATTCGCCAGATTCTTCTTCATATCAAATTTAACCGCTAACACAATAACAGATGATAAAAAAATTGTTGCAACTGCTGAAAATACGTAACTACCGCCGAACGCTAGAATAAGTACAAATACTGATGCCTCGAATGTCGCCAAAGTCCACTCGTTACCATAAAAAATCGCCTGGTCGAATGAATATTTTTTGTCAATATAAAAGAGAGATTTGTCCCTGCTGCTGTCCATGAACTCCGTATCAAGAAGCTTCTCCATCAGGTGTCTCTCCTTGATAGTGTACTCGACATTTTTAAAGCAGTGATCCAAGAATCCTGACAGAAATTTCTTAATCGTCAGGTGAGTTTTCCAACGCTCCTCCCAATTGGGCAGTCCCAGTGCGTGTTTTCGTGAGAATTTCCGCTCGTTAGGATCCCGCATTGCCACAGAATCGTAAAACGATTTGAATGTTTTGGAGACACACAGGACGAATGTCTGGTCGGTGGTGCCAGGAACGAGACCCCGGTGAGCGCACAGATTGTCCTCCTCTCGTTTCAAATCCTTGATGATCGTGAGGACATCTGTATCAGCGAATCCGTGGACCGATCTCCCGTGGATGTAGTAGCCGTAGAACTCGTGGATGAGGATGAATATACTGATGTTGGCGACTGAGCACAGGTCCACGAATCCGTGAAGTCGATTTTTGTAGTATCTCCTGTATAACATGGATATCAACAGCTGTAGAGAGTACAAAAGAAGGTATACCAGAGCGCCAACGGCGATCTTAAGGGTGAAGCTCTCTTTGATGAAGTCCAGTTGCTCGCGGGGGGGCTTCAGGGAGGGAATGGCCAGGGCCCACTTTTTCAATCCCAGAATCTGTAAGCAAAAGACCAGTTCAAAATTACTGATCAGCTGATCAGCTGATCGATTGTTGACTGACTCAGTGGACATTACCTCGAGGAAGAAAAGAGTTCCAAAAATGTGAAGCAACAAATTTATTTTCCGCTGAGTCTTCATCTTAATCCACTCGTTGGCGATGACGTAAGTCCTCCACATGCTGACGGTTGAGTTCTGCTTGATGTCATGCTCGTCGAGAGAGAAATTGGCGTCGATGTAATTGGGGGAGAATTGATCTAGGGCCTGGAGCTCTCGGCTCGTCGAGTGTCTGCTGGGAGTGCTCGCCTGGCTCGCCTGACTCGATTTGGACGGAGTTTTGGTTCGTCGAGAAGAGATTGCCTCAGATGCCGTTGGCTGCGGGTTTCCTGGGTCCTTCCTGAAGCGCTGATTGTAGGACTTCCGCAGGGATGTGTGAGGCGAGTCGTAGCTCGCGGAGGAGGGTACACACCTCGGCGTCTCCCAGTCGATGAAGAAGATGTTGACACTTCGCAGTTGGATTACCAGAGCCACTATTTCGATCAGCTTCGAGCTGAATGCTGCGATTGCACAGATCTTCAGGAGCTTCTCGGTGTTCTCGGTTGGCAGGAGGATGTGCAGGACTGTTTGACCCTTGTAGAAGATGAAGGCCGACAGGCAGACGGATGTGGTGATCACCAGGAGCTCCGTTCCGAAGCATCCGCAGTAGTAGATCAAGAAGCAGCCGAGGGATTTTAGGATGGGTACGCTGTTGTTGTTCTTGCGGTAGTGGCTGAACGTGCAGAATATAGCGTACAGCAGGGAGAGACCTGAAGCCACTCCCATTCCAATCTGAAGGTGTTTATAATTAATTTTTAACCCATCGATACTGGCAAAGGACATTCTGATTAGATAGTTAATTATCTAGACAATAATCTCTGACAAATAATGTCAGTGAGAATTGAGCAGTTAATTTGATCCACTTCAGAATTTTAGATTTTTTTATTGAATTGGTTGTTACCTTGATCCATAAATTGGTTGTCTTCTCAGTCAATTTGAAGATAATTTTATACTCGATAGGAATCTCCACATTTTTCTCTAGGTCATCCTGTGTTAATTCCCCATACTCCAGGATAATCAGAGGGGGAAATATCTTTCCTCTCTCCTTTCTCTCCTGGGCTCTCACCTGAATGGTCAATGACTTGACGTAACGAAGGATCTCGATGTCTGGAGCTCTGGAGGAATTATCAGCGGTCGTGGACATCCCCGCACCCGTGACTTTGTCAACCATAAAAAATTTACTCATCAGAACCCACTTGGAGGTATCCTTCACATCCAGAGTCTCATTCTTCACTAATACTGGCAATGGGTACAGGTATTTATTTTTATTATCATTGGCAATGAAGGAGAGATAAGGCACGTAGAATGTCGTACGGAGGTCTGTTAATTCTTTGGCCGAGGTCCAGCAGATTTTATCACCGTTTATCCCAAATCTTATGTTCTTGAAGAGTGAACAAGGGGATATCCAGTCGGAGTAGGATCTGAAGGCTCCTCTTAACGAGTATTTGGCGAAAATGAAGTTGAGTCTGTTGTTTTGCTGCAAAGAAAGTAATCAGTGATCAGAATTTTTTTTTATTAAAAATTTGGCTCGTCGCTCTCTCTTGTCAACAGTTCCCGCAAATATTCTGTTGAGTGAAGCGAGCGAGGGGCGGAGCCTTCGCGTGATTGGTAAGCGAAGCGAGCGAGGGGCGGGGCCTCCTCGGGATTGGCGAGCGAATCGAGCAAAGGCCACGCCCCCTAGTAATTTAACAAAACCGAATAACTCACAGAATCTTTATTCGACAGTTTAAATTTATTGAGAATGCCCCGTCGTTCCAAAATGCTTCTGGCATTCCCAACAGCCCAGAACAATCTCCTGGGGGGATTCTCTACCAAAAACGGTTGACAGGGAAAACTCTCTGGCTTCAATGTCAGAACACAAATGTTCGAGAGATGCTCGCAGGCCCCCACATCTCCCTCTTCACACCAGGCCACGACAAATCGCAATTCTCGCCTCAAGTAATAACTATCGATACTACGATTACTAAAATCGATCAGGTAATTGCTCCTGAGGTCCTGCCAATTGCTGGAGGTGTTTCTGTGAAGACAATAGTTTCGAATTCCAGCGGCTGATGGAAGACAACTGTCATTACTGGCACGAGAATCGGACTTGTTAGACAGCAAACAGTGGGATCGATTTAGTTGGGATAACTCGGTGAGAACGTAGTGGGAGTCCTCGATTTCTGTCTCGTGATTGTTGTCAACGATTGTTCTGCAATTTTTGTCAGTCGATGGACAGACTAACGAGCAGGCTGACCATTTTCCAAGGATTTCGCCGCGTAATTCACTGGAGCAAGTGCCTGAAAATTAATGGGATTTTATTTAGACAAGTGTTTTCCCTGCTGAGGGGGTCTATAATTATTTCTAAGTTTCCTAATCAGAATTATTAATTAAGCAGTAAAAAATATGTGGGCAGATGCATCGCGTGAAATATCCTAACGATTTTCTTTCTGTCAAAAATCGGATTATCTCTTAACTGAGCGGGTTTGCAAGAAAATATCAATTAGTCATTTTTGTAGAGAATTAAATTCTCCACAAAAAACATCTTCTGACATTTTCTCGACAATCTCTTGGTTAACGAGGAAATCTTCAGGTTCACTGGACGCGGAACGCCCCCTCGGTTACGCCTGGCCACTTCACTCCCCAATTAATTGATCAAAAGAGCAATACCAGGTGATTTGCAAGCCCCGCTGGTGGGATCGAAGCACTTCCTCGGTGAGCAATCCTTAGGATCACTGAACGGTATCACAAAAGAGTCTAGACTCGGTGGATCCTCTCCGATGACGCTCTCAAATATCCAAAAATAAATTAGCCCGACAATTAAAACCTGTTTCCCACCATGACCCCACATTATTATTAACGACATTCATAACAAATCGTTTGTGTACTTGTGCGTGAAGTCGTCATAGCAACGAAATTCGCGGGGGAATGGCCAGCGCTCGCCATCTCCTGGAGGCCAATCGAAGTGTATTTTTCCCTCCAAGGGCACTAGGTCTATCTAGATTATTCTGGTGAACGTCATGTTGAGCCACGTAAGTCGGGGTTTGTGTTGACTCATTGGCTGCTTCAGGATTATTGTTATTGTCATCCGAGTCGAGTGCCTCCAGGTTAAAATCCTCCAGGTGATTCATAACAATCTTTGAGAATTGTCTGATGAGAGAATTCTCGTGGAAATGTCAAACATGAGTGAAAATGTCGAGGACGATTTTGAACAGTTGGAGGCTTCTGTGAGAAATGTCATTGAGCAGAAGTCTCTCAGGTGGATTTTTGTGGGGGGCAAGGGGGGAGTGGGCAAGACAACCTGCAGGTAATCATCACCATCGTCTTCACTGAGCAAAAAATATTAATGCCAAGTAATCAATCGAAACCATTTATTCTTGCCATATGGCATGTGCCAGTTGACTTTGCATTCCCAAAAAAATTACACTCAATTTCATTGATGGAAAATACATTCCTCCAGGTTATGATCATGTCAACTGATCGTCACATAGTTGAGAGATGAAATTGAAGGACTGATCGAGTGTAAAAATCAAAGAAACAGAAAATTCTCCAGAGGATAATTTTAATTTCATTCAGGACAATTTAGTATTCACTGGAGGAGTCCCCAAAATACGATATAATTGGCAGACATATTTTTTTCTTGGTCGTCTTGATTGCAGCTGTTTTGTTTTTTTTATTGTTTATCGGGGAATTGAATTTTCCAGCTGCTCATTGGCTGTTCAACTGTCCAAAGTACGGGAGAATGTCCTCATCATATCAACAGATCCAGCCCACAATATCTCGGATGCGTTCGATCAGAAGTTCAGTAAAGTGCCAACTAAAGTCAAGGGTTTTGATAATTTATTTGCAATGGAGATTGATCCTAATGTTGGGATTACCGAACTGCCTGAGGAGTATTTTGAGAATGAGCATGGTGAGAATTATTGGTCTCTGGGCTTTTGAAAATTAATTCTGAATTTTAATAATTATTCTTCAAGGTGCAATGAATGATTTCCATCAACAGCAACAAATTTAACTTTGTAAATATTAATAGGACACTTGTCTTGAATACTTCAGGTGGAATTTAATTGGTTAAACTGTCTAGAATTTTTTATGAGTTTTCTAATGGTCAAAACCTTTGAGAATTTGTCAAAAAATTATGATTATTTTAATTATTAAAATCTTTGGTTACATTTTTATTCAGTCATTGGAGGTGAGGCGATGAGATTGAGTCGTGACCTTATGCAAGAGATCGTAGGCGCATTCCCTGGCATTGATGAGGCGATGAGTTATGCCGAAGTCATGAAGTGAGTATTAATGACAGGAAAGAAAAACATCACTTCATTTCCCACACGTGAAGCTCAACAATTCAATTACAGGCTCGTCAAAGGCATGAATTTCTCAGTAGTCGTCTTCGATACAGCCCCCACAGGGCACACCCTCCGGCTCCTGTCGTTTCCCCAGGTCGTTGAGAAGGGTCTGGGTAAGCTGATGCGATTAAAAATGAAAATCAGCCCATTTATAAGCCAAATAAGCTCCCTCCTCGGCATGACGGACTTCAATGTCGACACATTTTCGAACAAGATCGAGGAGATGTTGGCAATTATCAGACAGGTCAACGAACAGTTCAGAGATCCCGAGCAGACGACGTTCGTCTGCGTCTGTATAGCCGAATTTTTGTCACTCTACGAGACAGAGAGGCTTGTTCAGGAGCTGACAAAATGTGGCATTGATACGCACAATATTATTGTCAATCAGCTGTTGTTCTTGGGCGAGGGTGATGTGCCTTGTAGATTGTGTCTGGCCAGGCACAAGGTTCAAGAGAAATATTTGGATCAGGTGAGAACTCGAGGAGAATCATTGAATTGTTCAGTGGCGACTAAAATAATCATCGCTTGGCAATTTATTACAACTCTCCCATTTATTTTGCTCTTGTTTCTTCCAGATTACAGATTTATACGAAGATTTCCATGTCACAAAACTTCCACTGCTGGAGAGAGAGGTACGAGGTGTCGATCATGTCAAACAATTTTCGGAGAACCTTGTGAAGCCATACAAGCCTTAACCAAAAATGATAATCTAATGATTGTCGATGAATTTTTGTATAAAATATGTTTTTTTTTTTAATCAAACACATCTATTCACCATTCGCTGGACAATATTTAATAAAACCGATTATGCTGGAGTATTAATCTCTTCGTCGTTCTATTCTTTTTATTTATACTTTTCAGTGATCTTGCAATGGGTCAGTGGGGGGTGCTGGTTTCAAGTACTCCCCTCGCGAGTTGAGAACCTCACAATTAAAAAAATCTCGATATCCCCGTTGTAATGATGATTAAAAATCCTCAGAATAAATTACTTATCGCACTAGGAGGCGGACTAAATTGACGAGGAAATCCTTGATAAGAGAGATAAGTATTTTCTATAATAAAATACTGAGAGAAGTTTTATTAAATTTACCTCCCAAAACAAATTTGATTATCAATAAAAATGTTTTGATCAAAAGCAGTTCTCCAAAGCCCTCAGCTCCTGGAGAGTCTCCGAACGCATGCGCCGCCCCTGTTACCACAAAAACCCATGAACGATGGTGGTCCACCAAGGGTTGTTGTTCCAAAAGTGAAGTTCCAGGCCCCCGTCAACCAAAAAAAACCTCCCCCAGGCAACCTAAAAAATTAAAATGCTAATCGACTGAACAATAATGCGAGTGAAGTTCGTGCGAACATTGTTGGTGCTAGCTCTCCTCGGTAACATAATAATATGGCACAAAATATGGTGGCTATTTACGTCCCAGCACTTGTCGAGACCGGCAACCTCATCAGCCCCATCAACTCACGACACTCCGCAGAGACTTCATCGTCGATTAGCGCGTCTTGTTACAATAATAGTGAGACAATTTGAGACATTTGAGAATGACGTTGCGGCGACGGTTGAATCCGTCCTCAATTCCTTTCCTGCCATACCCATTCTCATTGTTTGTAATGAGCTGCCTTACCCGCCACTCGAAATCAACTTTTCAAATGATACATTCAAGAACGTACGACTGATTAATCTTCAGCCGGATTTTAACAAGTCGTTTGATGACAGAAATCCACTCTTCTACGTTCGCACGAAATTCGTACTCTTTCTACCCGACTCTACGAGGATATCCAGTAAGCAAGTGATTCAGGTAAATTACTGGCTTCTCTGCAAACTATTACTACTGATTTTAACTACCCCATCATTTTAATTATCCTCAACTCTCGGATAAATTGTGAGGGAGTGGATGAAAACAATTAATCAGGGGGAGATCCGCTGCTCAAAATCTGAGGATTGAAGCCAGGAATTCAAAGTAACTAGAAGAAAATCAAAATCGCTTGTAAATTTACCGACAACTGTTCAGGAATAAATAACAATAATAATCGATTGAATCTCAATCTTGTGCTAGTGATAATAGTGATCAATGATAAGTTTTTGTAGTAGATTAACTCGGAGGCTTCCAATCATTTGTCGGTTCAATGAATAATTTTTGCTCCAGGAAGCCGTCACTAAGGCCTCCCGCACCGGTGCAGTGGCGATACCAGTGGGGAAGCATCAGCTCGCGTGTCTCGAAATCTGTCTGAAAATAAGAGAATGGAGTCTACGATTATCGAAAGTACCTGGACAACTGTGCGATGCTGTTATGGGAAAGCACGCGACCATGATTGACGTCAATGCACTTAAAAAATTATCGGATCCATTTATGTTGCCGTTTATGGAGAGTTTTTACATACAGACAAGTGTGACGGGTCTCAAGGTGAGCTTATTGTACCTATTAATACTTATTACTAGTACTTATTAATTTTATGTGCAATGAAATTAAAAAAATTGAATGAAATTGACTGATTAAGTTAATTAATTCTATAAATCGGAATCTCATTTTGTCTGAAGTCTTGGAAATGATGAAAAAAAATATTTAATACCTGAAGTGATCCCCCGAATATCTTCTACCAGATTCAGCTGATCCATCATCAATTGAACGAAGGAAAGCCCCTCTTCCGGAGTCAGCAGTCCCAGTGGAAGCTCCAGCAGCTCCACCAGCGGCGGGAGACGTCGCTGTTCGAAAAGTTTGGAATAAAAAAAGTGATGAGAGCCAGTGGCTCAGTGGACTGGTACGGATGCTCGAGGGAGAGCCAGCGTTGCTTTGGCTCAATCGTCAATGGAGTGCCCTCGTACCTCTACCAGAATCGCTACACTCCGCCATGTTGTCTTGCGGGCCTGAGGAAAGTCGCCCACCACGTGTTCGATAATCTCGAGAAGGCGGGCATCAGGTACTGGTTGGAAGGGAGTTCCCTGCTGGGAGCGATGAGGAACGGTGACATCCTCCCCTGGGACTACCAGGTGGAGATCGGAGTCAATCGGGATGACCTGAATCGCTGCCCCTGGCTCGTCAAGGCGAAGAACAAACCCGTCGCCGATAACTACGGATTTGTCTGGGAGAAAGCCACTGAGGGCGAGTTCTTCAAGGTCCAGTACTCGAAGTCCAATCGATTGCACGTCAATTTGCTGCCGTTTTATGTCAGAAATGGAACGATGATGAGGGACGCGTGGTTCCTGAAGAACAGGGACTTTCCCGAACAATTTCTCCATCCAATGTCCAGTATTGAGTTCGCCGGGCGGCATGTGCCCAGCCCCAATAATATCAGAGATTTTTTGGAGATCAAGTATTACAAAGGAGTCGTGGAGAATCCAGAGCTGCCGGGGAAAATATTTAATTGATTTTGTCAATTCTCTACATGTTGATTGTTAAATTATCTAGTTAAAGAATTTCACGGGAAAATCGGCGATTTTTTGTCGGGAACGCTCACCTGATGAACGTGTTCTGGAATTGAAAGGGTTAGGAGATAAATAAACAATCAAGCGTCGAAATTAATTCGCGAAGGAGATTTTATCAGCGGAATTAAGAATTGTTTTCTATTTTATCAAGATGGTTATCAATTATTCCATTCAGGACTTGTTAGTGCAATTGTTTTGCTCTCATCGTTATTGAGTTCTCAAGGAAATTCAGTATTTTTTAATTAAAGTCAGAAGCTCTGATTGAAGCCAATCGTTATTGAATATTTTTGTACATTAACTAGTACCAATTACCATCAACAAATGGTACCGGCCGGTGAATCATCGATGCACAGGTGTTCCAAAGTATCCATTACCAATAATTCGACTTCTCTCCGTAATTGTTGCCTCTCAATTTTTAATAATTCGAATGAAAATCCATTTTTCAATGTATAGTGCCAATGTTATCTCAACTCACCAGCGGGCAAATTATAAATTTTTTTTCATCGGATGTCCAGGTAATACGTAATAGAGAAAATCTATATTCTATACTCATTAAAATCGAGGTTAATTTGTCATTGAGTGGAACTGTATAGATATCAGGGTCTAGTATTTTCGAGTATTTTCTCTCGATAAAGTGTGTAAATTTTATTCAATAATAAAAAATTCATGGATACTGTTAACAATCTAATTATTTCCACAAATTAATTACACAGCCATTCCAATTATTTCCAGCAACAAAACATTTACATAAATAATGGTCATAATTTTCCATGAAAATCGAGTCTAAATTTTCTAAAAACAACTGAATTATTGAGGAAAACAAATCCTTTAATAATCTCCAGAATTCGATCTGAAAAACTTAGGCCGAGGTCCTGACATCAGCTGGCGGCACAAGAACCGGGGGTTCCCGGACGAAGCTCAAGAGTTTCTCCAGCTTCAGGGTCTCCAGCTCAGCCGGAGACAAATGCATCTGCTTCTTGGTCGGTTTGGGTTTGATTCTCAAGTTGGGAGACAACTTCAGAGTGTTGATAGTTCCCTTGTCATCCCCGACGATGATAAAAGGGAGTTCATTATTGAAAGAGAGTCTGGTCAATTTGCTCCTCTTCTTGCTGACGACAGGCTGACTGCAGATGGGTCGATACTTATTGACATTGAGATCGAAGACAGTGACCTTGCCGTCGTTGGAGACACAAGCGAGGACAGTTGAGCTGTAGGGGGCCCACTGGACGTCGCCAATGGGCACGCCCAGGTCGAACATAAAGAGAGGCTCCATCCGGTTGTCCTCCCAGATTTTGATCCTCCAGTCTCCCGAGCAACTCGCGAATATATCCGAGTTGAATTTGTTGAAGACAATGCGGTAGATCGGCATATTGTGGGCGTCGTTGTAGGTCTGCATGTAAGTACTGCTGAAGGCTGTATTACATTTGTAAATCGTCCCCTCTTCCGTTCCAACGAGGAAGATGTCGGGCTTCGTCGGGTGGAAGGCGATGCAGGTGCCGCAGCCCTTGAGTGTAATTAATGTGCCGTCGGGACCAGGAATTGGGGGCCGGTCTAGGAATAATGTCATGACAGTTGTGAGGCCTAACTCGTTTTGGTTGAGCACCCAGTGATTTATTCTCCCGTCGATGCTCAGACTGTAGAAGGTCAAATTGCCCTCTTCGGTATCCGGAGCCCATCGCACCTACGAATTATCATCAATGACCAGATCAATAAAGCCATTCATCTGTTTATTAATTTGTTTTTTGACTGATTAATTTTTTTATCGACATAAAAATGTCCTCACACTTCCAATTGATCAAGGAATCCAGTCATTGATCTTGGGTTCTCTACGTGAAGCCAAGAATCCATTGATCAATTTATTTAATCTTCAATTTATTCGTCAGTGGTAGATCCTAGGACTTTTTCACGTTCTAATCAATTTCTAATGGCGTAATAAATCTACAAATGCTCTTACCTCTCCCACAATTCCCCCGTGCTTCTGTGTCACGTCATTACTCCGGTATTGAGGAGCAGATGGTGGAAGCATGACATTATAAACAGCTACAGTACCATCCATGCAACCAATGACCAGAAGATGTGGATGGTAGACACTGAAGTCCAGGCACATCACCGGGGACTCGGTGACACAAATCCACTCGGGGTATGACGGATTCTTCAGGCTGAACAGGCCGACTGTCCCCGAGGTCAGTGAAGAATCGAAACAGACTGAGGAGCAAACGAATCTCCATGAAACCTTCTAATTATTTTAACTTGGGCATTAACGCCTTCCCTGATGATTCAGATATAGAGTTGAGCTTGGGGCTAATGGAGAAACCTCAGAGCGCGTTGAGGTAACCCAGAGTTAACCCAGAGTTAACTCTGGAGTTTTTTCATCAACCCAGTCATCATCTGACCCATTAACTGGGTCTGACTCATCAGGGTTCATTCGAAGATGCTCCAAAACTTAAAAAAAATTGGGAAATACAAATAAACGTCAACTCACACGTTCCAAAGGATACAGCAAACAGATCGTAATACCTAGCATTGAAGCACATGCTGGTGACATCATGCTTCTTCACCTTTTCATATTGAAACTTCCACAGGGGCAGGAGTGAGCCCTCGCCATCCTTGAACTCATCGCTGGGGTCGTTCCAGTAGCGGTAGTCCTGGGCGATCTCGTCGAAGATATTTTGATTGACCATTCGCTCGAGAGTCTTGGCGGCCTGGAGCATTTTCTGATTGACAGCCAGCGCCTCAGCCTGGGCTTTCCTCTTCCCCTCGTCCCTCTTCGGGGCTGGCCCCTGGGACTTCCTGTCCTTCTCCTTCTCCAGTTGTTGAGCAGCGTAATCCACCTGGTACTCGTCGTAGATTGTCCACTGGAAGACGTGGGAATTGAAGGAGGCCGTCGGTGGAGGGACAGTCTGGGTGCTCATGTCGCGGACGGGATTGATGTACGTCAGAGCTCCACGTTCGCAGAAGTTGAATTGATTGGGGACCTTCACTGGCTTCTTGGGCTCGTCGCCGTCAGTTGTCGCCTCTGCCTCACCACCCCCGTCTTGTTTCGCCTCCTCGTCATCGTCCGCCTCCTCGCCCTCGTCCTCCTCCTCATCTTTTGGCTCGGCTTGGACCTCCTCTTCTTGCTTCGCTTCAGGCGCTATCTCCTCCGGCGCTTGGTAACTACTTCCCAGCTGAGCTTTCGCCTCCTCGGAGTCACGACTTAAGAGCGTTCCAGGCACATCCAGAACGCTGATGATGTTCGGGGGATTTGGAATCCTCACGAACTCCATGTCCTTCCAGGACCATTCTACCAGGGCGTCTGGGATACGGGTGTCCTGCACTGTTAGCACACGGACAATCTCCTCTTGGAGCTCTGTCTCGTTCAGCTGCAGCTGGTCCTCCGGTTTTAGGAATATCTTCCCCCGGAGCCAGTCCATGTCACCACCGAGCAAGTCAATCCTTGACGTTCGGCTCCTTCCAATACTTATTTGCTAAATGAGAAATTAAAGTGTAAAGTCTGGGGGAATTATCACAACAGAATTAATTAGTCGAGTTATTTTTCTGAATGGAATTTTTTTTTTAATCGTGTAAAAATTTTAACTGCAGCTATTAATAAAAAATTAATTAATAAAAAAATGTTCAAGGGGTTCATTAAAAGAATATTATTTCCTAATTAAAATTAAAATTATAATTAAATACCCTAAATGAACTAAAAACTCTAATTATTATGAAATTAATTTTGAAGATACCACAGAATAAATTAAATTATTGAAACAATTAATGTAAAATTGAAAAAACAATTTGTTATTCTCTGGTAGAGATTAAAATCCACTTCACAAATTCTCCATAAAAAAAACAAACCAATCGTTCTCGCAATCGGGGCAAAATAGGCCGCCCTATAATTACTCAACAAGTGAAGTAAAAAATCCAATTATCGTAAAATTAATAAATAAAAAAAAAAATGTCGCAAAAAACCGTCTCAGTAGTTAAAGTAGAACCGCAACGGTCGATACTCACGTCTTTACTAGACTCTGAGGCCTTTGATGACGTCTTCTTTCCTGTCTGTGGCATCTTGATAATTTTGTTTGACGACGATAAAAAAAAAACAATTATTTAATTGATTTGGAGTCGTATTTCAAGTGCATAAGGAGCCACCGAGTTCGCTGGTTACCCCGGGTGATAACAAAGCCGAGCGCCACAACAACTGCCAACAGACGACAAATTTATTCTCATAATTAATAAATCATCCAGTGAAAATTGTGCGCAATTAATGGGTATCAGTGACATTTTGATTGGATTTAATAATTATTTAATTGTCCTACAGCTGGGAATTGATGGTAATATTTTGGTTTTTGTCCCGGATTATTTACATGATACATGTCACAGTTACCTTGGATACAGTAGAACAGGTGTAAATATAATCAGACGAGGCGAGATAAACATTTTCCAATTGCGTATTTGCACTCCACTCGGTTGAAACATTCGGTCCAGTCAATTAATTCAAATGGCAATGAAAGATGAGGGGGTGGGCGGGGGGAGAGCGGGGGTGAAGAATTGTCCGGGGGAGTTCACACGGTTTCAGTGAACTCTCCTACTTCGGCGGGAAAAAAATCAATAGTTTTACTGTAGCGTACGGCCGGGGGAGGGCATGTGTCCTCAGTCGTGCTCTGGCTGTGTTGGCAGATTTGTAAGGAAAATGGGGATAAACAACGCCTGAGGCAATTTGTCATTGTCGTTCTGTTAATTGTATGATCATTGAGGGACTGGAGTGACTGCCATGGGGAGGAGGACCACTGGAGCTGGGGAATGCTGAGCCAACGGCTTCAACAAGTTGTCCGTATGGCGCACTGGGAGGACATACTTCGGATCGTGGAGATTACGTGATACGGAAAATATTCACCTGCTGATGATTATAATCCGAGGATCTCTAAATAATTTTGTGATCGCTTTAAAAAATTCGAGAGGCTCCCATCTCGTCCTTGGGCGACAGAGTTTTTGAGTGGTTTCGCCAACGCCAATGGGGGAATGTAAACAAATTTTTGTTTGTTTGAATTGTTAAAACTGGAATTGCTGGGGGGAATTTTTCAAGTGGTATTTGAATTGAATTTTTTTTTGATAATTTGGGGAGCTCGCGGGACCTCGAGAGTATTTTTGTTCTCTCGGAAATTTGAATACTGGGAGACGACGATTATTTATCAGAGTTCAAGAATTTTTTAATTGAGGGGAGAATATTTTTTATATCTCGTAAATCTTCGCTTTTAAAAGTCGATTTTTTTTCACTGAAATTTTTGGTAATTCAGGAATTAATTTCTAGCGGCTTTGAGGGAGGATCTCGGGTCATTATGGAGGACAGCGGAATTGACAGCGATCCCAAACCTGTCAATCATGGAGAGGACGAGAGATTTTTTCTGGTGAGTTCCATAAATTTCGACGGTTGTTTGTTTTTATTATGGAATTATGATAAATTATTGAGGGTTAGAGGGGACAGTGAAGTAGTTAAAAATATTTAATTAAAATATTTTAAACTGTTAGAACATATTAAAAATATTTTTCTCAAAAAAAATCGAAGTAAAATAAATTTGTTAACAATATTTGTCAAAATTAATTGTTTATTGGGTAAAAATGCCTCGCCTGCTCTTCGCCTTTACCACTTGACTGTCAGTAAATATTTTGCGAATATAAAAAATATATAATAGGATTTATTAATAATTCTTGGACCTCCTAGACCAGTGACAGTAGCAGCAGCAGCACTCAAGCTCAGCCCCCGCCACGATCGACAACAAAGCAGTTGCAGAAAAAATTGGGTAAGTGGCTGAGAGCCCTCGAAATCCATTCCAACAATAACAAAACTTTTTAATAACCCAAAGAGGCAAGGATTGAGCAGGCCAAGCGTATTCAGCGCAGCTCGGACTACATCAAGCTGTCTAATAACGATAAGAGCATGGTATCCAGCAATTCCAGTGGATTAATACCAATTCAGCGGCTGCCCATTCCGCACAAGAGCAATGAGCATCATCCACTGGTCGAGTACTGGAGGAGCGACAGCGAAAGGTATCAGCGAAAATTTTCCCAACCCCTCGAAAACTTTCTACCCAATTAAATTCCCAATTCACTGTTGGATAATGAAATTAAATTGTTTACCAGTGAAGATGAAACTACATTATTTCCAATATCACGTGGCAAGGACAGATCAAAGCACAAACAAGATCTCACGGATACGTTTAGTATCGAGGAATTGAGTGAGGGCAGCGAGGACTCGCTTAATCTGGGCCCAACGAAATCAACTCATCCACACACACGAACATACACACCCACCGGATGCTTCAATTGTCATTGTCACATACTCTGAGATGGTATTGTTGAGTGAGGGTACTTCAGTTGCTGAGAAATATGATACACAGATACGTTAAATAGTCTTCCAGGGTCTGAATTCTATTTTCGTAATTTGGCTTCTGTCTTGTGGTCTCTTTTTGTTGGATTTGGAGCTTCTGAATGCGCACAATTTCAGGCGCCTTTTTGGTTACTGAGGATTTTTTTGTTGAGTTATGAGTTGTCATTCATGGGAGTTCTTGGTGGGGAGAGAGTATATGGACATTTGTACTTTACGAAAGTTTTGTGAGGCGAGAGGTTTATGGAGGAGGGCGGATAGGACAGGAGTGAAGAGATAATGTGCAAATGATTTAGTTAATTCAGTGATTATGAGATAATAAAAAATATGTGGTTTAAAATAAAATGAATAATGTGTTGTGTTCTCACGTGTTCACTTCCTTAATTAAATGGGTTCGACCTCTAGAGACCAAACAATTGATAATTATGTTGTTTGATAATTACATAATTTAGATTATTTATTTAGATAATTTAGGGGAGGCAAACCGAGTCAAGTCGACTCGGTCGACTACCCCCATGATAACTTTTCATGAAATATCTCCGAATTCACGAGAGATAGCTCAATTTTCGTTAAGATCTTTTCTGTAGCTAATTTCTTCCTCTACAAAAAAGGTAGTATACAAATTTTTCCTGTGTTTCCTCAATTTCGAGATATTTATGGAGAACCGACCGATAGTTGAATTTGACTTAACCCGGATTCCTGCTTCGCTACTGAATTGATTCAATTTTGATTTTATACTCTTGTTATTATCTGGCAGTACTACCATAAACTGAAATATCAATTATAATTAAATACATAAATTTGATAATAATATTTTTCCTATAATTTCCCACTCGAATTAAATCCGAAACTTCTGCTCATACTTAGAAATCCTGAAAAAAAATTTTATGAATGAAAAGTCGAGGTAAACCCGCCCCCGCTCAAGGCCCCATAATCCCACAACTCCACACCTCCCCCCTCTCCCTCATCCTGATTTTTCCCCCGCGTAAAGAGCGCATGAACGTATGGCGCAAGTGATGGAGCCTTTGAAATAGTCGGACAGTTTCCTACCCCGTTCCAAAAAGTCCACCCCCGACTACGAACGAGGTTCATTGAAACGTCGCTCGGAGGCGCTAGCAGTGTCCCCTCAGGACCCTCCAGAAGCTCCTCCACCCCCTCCAGAGAGAGCAAGAGAGACCAAAAAAAGGGGGGAAAAAAATTCCCCCCCGAAGCTGGGAGGGGGGTTGATTTCGGCGAGTGACAAGGCGGGGCGCGTAATCGGCGGCTGTGCGGTGGTAGTCGGAGCCAGTGTGAGGCCGGCAACCAGCCGCCCAACGTCGCCATTGGCTTCTCGCAGAGCCTCGCTTGGCACCAAGACCGATGTGGTCCGAATTTTTTTTAAACTCTCAAATCCAAGAAACAAGCCGACTACAATCTCCATTAATTGAGACAAGACGCACACAATTGGGCCTTCAATCTTAAAAAAAACAATTACGAATTTAAGTTATCGGTGGGCCAACGGAAGCCACGACTCCGCCGATTGATTCAGGATCAGGGGAACTGAGTAGCTGGGAGAAGAAAAAAAATAAGAGCCAGAGGAGTCAGCCGAACTGGAGGAGAGTCGAGGGATGTCCTCGGGATCGATGATAACTGAAGGGTGAAGGACATGTACCACGCGTTCGTCGGGTGAATTGTCACAACTGAGGATGCTGAGATCGTGAGAGAGAATTGGGGATTTAAGGAGGAAGAATGAAAAACGAGGTTGAGCCTGCGCGAGTGACTCAAGTCCTGGTCTAACCTCTAAACAGAGCCATCAGGAGTCAAGAAGAATTGGCAATGACGATCGAATTGTGGTCCAGGGGAGGATACGTCGGGGGTTAGGTTGTGACAGCTGGATCTGGGGGGGCTGACGGGGAGGGCTTTGTGGTGACAAAAAAAAATTCTCTGTCCACGAGGAAGGGGGAACGATGATCACCCGAGGAGCCAGTGTGCTCATCTCCAAATCGCAGACACATCATCAGGGGAGGAAGAGACCAGCCACTGGGTTGGGACTCGTGAGACGGTGGTCACGTGACGCGTTGCCAGACGCTAGCGGGACCACAATCACGGGCCCGGGTGAGCTTCGCGAGTGGGGAAGGCTTATTCTGAGTTAAGTTTGAGGTGATGAGGGCTTCGCGGGAGGGCTTCAGGGGATAAGGATGAGGTGGACTAATGAGGAGATTTGCGGAGCGCCCATGGAGGGCTTGTGCGCGCCTCGGGCTTGCGAGACGTCAGTGGTTTTTTAAAATTTTCCAGGGCTCAGGGGTGATTCTCGGAAAGGGTCGCTTTTTCAGTGGATAACGTGGACATTGTGGATATGTACAGTGGATTTTTTCCGCCGAGACGGGTGTGCGGGGGAGGCGCAGCGGAGGCGGCCACGAGGTGGGATTTCGCAGGTACTGGTGGACATTTTTGGGGGGGTTTCAGGGGCGAGGGAGATCTATTTTTTCGGTTAAATTGGGACTCATGGGTCGAGGGGAAATATTTTAGTTTTGTCGGGCGTTTAGATCAATTTTGGATTTTTTTAGAAATTTAAAATCAGGGAAATCCTGAGGGAACATCAGCAAACGATTCTCCTGAATTTTTTATCCAGCAAACAGTCAGATGATGGTGATGGGAATGTTGACAATCAGGTTGGGGATTATTTATGTCATTGAGGAGTTTATAAGGAAGATTTGTAGGAATTTTTTTCGGGAAAGCTCGGGATGAAATCGGAGATAAGTTGAAGATTGGTAAATTTGTCTGGGTTTTTTTGAAGGGGAGATAATGTTTGGGGCTTATAGAGTGGCTAATGATCCTGCTGAATTGTTTAGAAAATATTGAGAATTTAATTCGGGACGTGGTACAGTTTTTCTAAAAAAATTGCGATTACTGATGATTTATTTAGGTTCATCTTTGATTTTTCCACGGGGCTAACGGAATTTAGGGAGAGCATTACAGAATCTCTATGAATAGGCAATATTGTTCGTGGAATAGCAGATATTCAGGTCGAATTGTTGAGTAAATGTGAAGTTTCTCAGTAATTCCACGATATTATGCAACACTTCTCGGAACAGAATTAAATAGTGAAACTCTCTGAATCCATACTAGAATATTCAGTGGGCTTTTATTTTTCTGTGCGAATTCACATAACTCAAGTATAATATCCTAAGAATCACAAGATTTTTACATCCCCAAAAATAAAAACAAGTTACCACAAATAGCCAATGAAAATAAAAAAAAATCTGAGGACTTTGCCATTTATTTTCATTGAAGACTGCAGTCGCAATTCAGGTATTTACTACCCAGATTATTTCGCTTATTGAATAAATTAAATTTATCTCTTTTCGAAGTCTACTTAAACATTGTATAACTGCATTTGTTGCAATTCTTTCTTAAGAAATTGAATGCAAAATTAAAAATCAATTTTTCCCAAGTATTTTCAGCTCTTTACATTTTTTGTGTATTTGTTTCATTAAAAATTTTCCAATTGCAATTTCTTTTCCATTATTGACTGACTTATTTTTTACCTTCTCCACTAGACGCACTAGGTCAGCCACAATATCCTACGAATCACAACATTTTCACACCAATAAAAACAAAAACAATTTAACCTAAATATCCAATGAGCATTAAAAAAAATTATGAGGGCTCTAGCACTCGTTATCATCAAACATTTCAGTTATAAAACTATTTAATAACCAGCTATCTCAATAGTTTATATTTCTTGTGTAGAATTTTTCAACTGAAAAATTGCAAACTTGTAAAATTGTTGCAACTGCAAATTTTTTCTCAATTGTCAATTTCCTAATTTTTCCAATTACGCGTCTGTTTAATCCCCTACCCCCCACTGGTCCGAGAATTTCAGAATTTCGGAAACTCTCGCTTGTAATGTTACATCATTGCCTGCTGGACTTATCGATCCTTAATACTGCCACTGCGATTAGCATTTGGCTCCACCTCCAGGGAGATCAGCCGGTGTCGACGTATCCGCGTGTTACGTCGTACCACTGGTCTCTCTGTTTTGTATGTATGCTGGATGCTGCCCACGCCGTCGATGCTGTGTCGCTAACATTGTTGGAGAGATCGGAGAACTATTGGGCATAATTAGAGAGGCTGGAAATTATACGGCGGGGGTGGTTGGCTTTGCTAATTATTACCGCGGGATTATCGCGGATTGGTATCGGTGTCACTTCCCGACTCGGGTTGATACTCATCTCGGTGGATTTAAATGGCTCAGGGGGGGGGGGGGGGGATTAATGAGGAATTCTTCCGTCATTTGCGCGGCTGGCTAATCGAGGAGGGAATTTTAAAGCCCCAGTGAAGTGGGGAAAACGTGAACATTCGGAAAAATCGTCTGCAGTCAAAAACGCTTTGACATCTTCTCTTCTCTTCCCGAAAATTAGCCCTTCCTCGGAGCTTCCGCGCGGTATAAATAAATAGTTAATTGAGGGAATCATCAATTTATTGTAGGGGTTTAATTATAGTATTTTTTTAATTATCATTAGGGAATTGTTTAATGTAATTTTAATATTTTTTAAAATTGTGTCCACTTTGACCTACCCCATCGAATTATTCCAATTACTTTTTTTTATTAATTCTAATTTTACATGAAATTCATATAAAATCATCACCAATAAAATACTATAAATTATTGTCAATAGGTTATCCGTGTTTAATTATTCAATTATTTCCACGTAAAATCAAGAGGAAAAAAGTTTTTCGATTTTTTCCCCCGAGTAGCAACAAAAATTGATAATTCGTCGAGGCCGTCGTATCCAGAGCCCCAAAAATGCCCCCTAAATCCCCCTAAAAAAGGAAAAAAACTTTTCGCCCCAGAATTCCGTCTCCCTCATTCCTCCCCCGAAAACTTGAAAATTCCATTTCCCATTAAATTCCCCCGCACGAAGCTCACCTCCCAATAAAAAGCCATATTCCCCACCGCAGATCGCGGGCGAAGTACTCGCGTAACAGTATCCCAAGATATTTCTCAGTGGGTTGTATCGTGATCCCTACGTGAATCACATATCGAGAAGCCCGGGAGGGAAATACGTATGACTACTCACGTACATAGCGCGAACTGAGTCAATATCTCGAGTGAAGTGATACTGACTTGGTCTGGGTTATCGGTTCACTACCGTTTTTAATAAAGTCGAATTCACGATGGGATGTTCCCCGGGACCCGCCAGAATAAAATGCAAAAGAAAAAAAAACTGAAAACTGGCGAAAAAAAAGAGTAAAAAAAAATCATCTCAATCCCATTTTCACACTCTATTTACCCTTTTCCTGTATTTTTTTCTCTCTCTTTTGCTTTCAGCGAGCACCGGCGAATTGGATGTTACGAGAGCTGATAAAAACTGATCGTTCTCGTGACGACGATGAGATACCCAACAACGAGTGATTAAAATAAAAAAAAATAAATAAACAAACGAGAATAAAATCGAACAAAACATTAAAGTGCACCGATAGAAAATATTCCAAGACAATTGTACAATTGTGCGGTGATTTTTTTCGCTTTTTATACGGCTAATCAAGGGTGATTGACACGTGCGCCACCACCCCCTTTGTTAAAGGGGTGTGGGGCAATAGATTAATTAATCAGCGTGGGTGGCGCAGGGGTGCGTCTGGCCCGTCGGCTGGTGCGCGTTATAGTCCGACGTTTGGCCCTCGGGGTCGCCTATACGGGCCCTATTTTACGTCGCGCAGTACTGGCTACCACAGGAGTAACGGGGGTGGCGGTGGTCACGGGGGATAACGATGCACCCCCGTCCACGCGTCACACAACCCCGAGTGCTAGTGCCAATGTCAATTCTGGGGGTACGTCAACCTGTCCAGGACGATCCAGAGCGAGGACAATGTCCATGAGGAGTCTGAGGCGAGTGTCACATCCGTAAGTCAATTTAAAAATTAATATCCCCAAATAAATTCCTTCATTGTCAAACTACCCAAAATACCGGAGTCTAAAGACACTCATTAACCCCCAGTTGCCCCCCCCCCCCCACGAATTTATAAACAATTTACAAGTGATAAAGAAAATTTATTCGTAAGAATTTATCTCGAGATGAAGTGAGTGAATTGAGTTTGGTCCTCGGAGGTACTCGGGTTTCTTCCAATTTATAATTTCCTCCGAGTGCATTCATTGCTCAACATTCAAGATAATCCCACAAGAGGCCTCAGCATAGTTTATTTACCTCCTGTCTATTAAATAAATAACCCCGGAGATGTAGAAACAGCGTTAAAAGCTCTCTTCACAGTCCCCGAGTGGAGTGAGAAATTGTAAAGGCCCTGGAGGACGCACTTGGAGAATTAACAGTGTATGGCCCTCTTCGAGGGTAGTTTTCAGGTTCGTGTCACTCCACTTATCCCTCTACCCCCTCGCCGGTCCAACCCGGCCTCCTAAGCTGGACTCGAAACTTCTTGGGGCGAGAAGACTGACTGGACTGCATTATTAATCGAATTACGGCACTCAAGAGATTCGTATCATGACGGAATATGGGGGGAGGGTGTGCATGTACTGCTGGCCTGGGGGGGAGGGAGGGAGGGGGGGGGGGGAGCGTCAAATTTACATTTTAAAATTTATCTCGGGATGTGAAAAATTATTTTAGAACCTTCTCTGATTATTCAGAGAACTCTTTTTTCAGTAATAGAATGTTTGGAATTAATCCCCCCTTTGGTTTAATTTTTTTAATCTCCAAAGGCGACCATTTGGACCTCCATTTTTTATGATAAACAGATCCCCAAGAATTTAATTATTTAACATTTTTTATTTTACTCTCTACTCACTGATTTTTTAAATGCTCCGAATTTTCTCTAGTTTTTTTGTCATTTTATTTATAATTCTCGGGGATCTAATTATTACCAAAAATAAATTGTCTAATTAACGCTTTTGTAGATAGAAAATCAAAACAAAAATAATTTAGATAGCGGGCGTTAATTAATTAATTAATTACTCAAGCGCTTAAAATCCGAATGTCCTCAGACACTGAATGCGATAAAATTTAGATTAGTTTCAATAGTTTTCGGTGAATAATCGAAAAACAAAATTGGAAAAACGGAAAAATTATTTTCTGGTCTGTTCCATGTCCTCAGGAGTGCCCTAATTTCCTTAGAAATTGAATGCAATTGAATTTAGGACTCCATTAGACTGCCTTTGAATGATGTATTAATTTTCTGTTTTTATTGATTTTCCATTTTTGAGATTTTTTCAAAAATCGAAAAA
This sequence comes from Psyttalia lounsburyi, assembly GCA_030522865.1. Classification (NCBI taxonomy): domain Eukaryota; kingdom Metazoa; phylum Arthropoda; class Insecta; order Hymenoptera; family Braconidae; genus Psyttalia; species Psyttalia lounsburyi. The sequence continues at coordinate 45,517 of JAPYZN010000161.1, forward strand.
TATTCAGAGATCGTAATTGGGGAGTGGGACAGGTGCTCCCTCCGCTACCCCAGAACTTTTGTGCCCCTTTCTCCCCCTTCTTGTGACCCGGCGCAAGCTCTCGGCGCTCTTTGTCCAACGCAATCCCGAGATTTTCAGTTTTTCCAGCGAAACCCTTCGGACGGAATAATATCGCGTGACTCTGTCGCATTTCCACTCATCTGGCGGCTCAAAGGCACGTGTGTAGTCATGCAAACGTCATTCGCGTTGAGAAGTTGGGTAAAAAGATACCGAGGAAAGTGGTAAATTCGCGAAGTATGATCGTAAATATTAGAATCGTCTCTCCCCCCCAATTTATTTCCTTACTCCACATTTATCACGTCTAAAAATATAATTAATTAACTTATCCGTGTATCCAAATACCCAGCAAACGAAATATTAACAATTATTTTTCTATCAAGGGCTAGAATAAAAAAAATTCTGTAGTGACAATTTTTTTCCCTCGATTAAAATTTCAATTGAATAAAATTCGTCAATTATTTCCTCTGCCCCTCAATTTAAACTGTTTATCCAAATTCTCATCCCTCGACCGGGACAAATATTTCCGGATAATAAAATCATTTGAGACCCCCATCATCATAAACACTATTTTTAACAATAAACAATCTAGAAACCACTGACAAAACCGCAAAAAATCGACACGCGTTACTCCCTCCACCCCTTCTCAATTAATTCCAATAAAAACCAGAGCCGTCGGTACTTGTAACTAAAAATCTCAATCAATTGACATTCCAAGCGCGATAATCAGCCCCTGTAACAAATTCTTTGTGCCTCATTCAAGTTCGACAAAGAGAATGAAAAAAAAAAAGGAGGTCTCGGTACAAAGGGGGACTAAAATTTTCGCTGCGCGAAATGTGAATTATATCAGGCGCCTTCATCCAATTCTGTTGAGAGAGGTCCCGCATATCGCAATAAATTATCACTCGAGACCCAACTTCTTCAATTGAATTCTCCTCGACATTTGACAATGGGAGAGCGCGAGAGAGAGAGAGAGCCCCTCGGGCTCGTAATCGCTTGGAAAAACTTGCACATCCACTTTTGCCCCATTTTCATATATATTTTTTTTTCACTGAATTATTGTCACGGAGTTGAATGAGTGGGGGGGGAGGAAAAGAACGCCGAGATTGTGTGCGAGTCTAAAAGTCAAATGAAACAGGGGCCGGACGGGGGGGGGGGCGGGGGGCGGTCTGTGAATGAGCTTTATGCGCGGATGAGGGCGCTCTGTGAATGAGCTTTATGCGCGAATCAATGGAATCGAGGGCGAACTGCAAAGATATTTCGTCTCCTTTTCAACAGCCAGCAGATTAATTCGACAAAGGCTTTTGACCTTGAATGCCTCCACTCGACAGCCAATAGTGGGCGATACATCGCGCAAAATTCATGAGGAGAGTGGGAGGGGGGCCGGGGTTGATATTTTCACTGATAATAATCCCGAAACATTTCACCGGATGCATGTGATATTTTGACTGTATTCCAGAACTCGTCACAACGCGCTCCACATAACAACGAAACAGAGTTTTCGGGTTTATCGCTGTTCACTGGCATAACGAATCACTTTTATCAAGCGTCCCGCTTTCCATTCCCCGCCCCCGGCTGTCCTCTTCTCCAACACTGCACAACAGACTGCTACGTGTTGTAGGTTTTTTTTCTCTCGCTCTCTTTCGCTCGCTCTCTCGCTCTCTTTCGCTCGCTCTCTCGCTCCCTTTCGCTCGCTCTCTCGCTCCCTTTCGCTCGCTCTCTCGCGAGTTTTTTTTGCTGGTTGGGTGACACGTATTTCAGTTTGTGTCAGTTATTTTTTGGTTTGAATTAAATTATCAACAGATGCGCCAGGACGTCTTCGGGAATTTCAATGGGACCCCAGACGCCGTGGGCGTGATCAAAGAACGTTCGCTGGATTTTTTTTTATAATTTTTTTGGTAAATTTGGGGGATTGAGACTTTTTTGGGGATCGCTTAATTTTGAGGGATTCGGGATTTTTTTTTCACGCCGTAAGAGACAATTAAAATTGATGATTGAATTGGTCGTTAATGTAATCAAAATTATTGCCAATTGTGGAGAAAATATTTTATTCGGATTTTTTTTTAGGGCGGAAAATTTTTTGGGGGAGGAGAGACATTTTTGGAGACTATTGAATTTTTAATAATTAATATCTCGGATTTTTTATATTGGGATATAAAATAAAAAATTGGCAATTGAATTGCCCATTCAATACAACAAAAATGTCCGGGAATTTCAGACGAAAAATATTTTCGAAGCATATTTTTTGGGCTCTCTGACGCAACTGGAGGGGCTAAGACCGGCCCCAACCACTGGGAGACTCCGCACACGTCAATTTGGCCCTGAGCCATCGCTTTTTTTCCAGCCGCAGGGGGTGAAAAAAAATGCGCGCAAGAAATTCAACGCCGGCGGTGGAGAAAAAAAGGAAATTAAACGATCGCCAGTGCTTTTAGGGTGTAGAAGGCATCGGCTGGGGTTTGTCCAGCGCAAATGGGGAAACACTCTCGACGCCGAGTGTCGTGAACGAGGGCAACTGTTATTCAACTGCTACCCTATCCTCTCGTCCCTCGTTTTTCACCTCTGGGCCATGCCGAGCCCAAAGTGTACGATTTCAACCGTTTACTGGACGGTATTTTGCACGCAAGTATTTCCACGTCGGATATTTCAATGACATTCTCGCCACCACTAAACCCTGTCGCCTCGTTACACGTGAAAGCGGTGCACTGGCTATTGCATCCAGTGGCGGAATTTTATGGTGTAAAGTGGTTCGATCATTTTTCATTGAATTACCTAAAAAAAAATTGAAATTCCGCGCCTCTCGACGCGATCGATAATTTCGAAATTAAATAATTGGAAGAATGGAATTAATTAATTAAATAATGACGCGATTTATGGACATTTTATTACTCGAGAGATTTTGATTAATGAAATTACTGAATGAAATTTCACGAATTAAAACTATCAATAATTCATAAATTAAATAATTGTAATAATTAAATTATTGCGTTGACGAGATAATTCGAAGCTTGGGTTTCATTGTAATTGTTAAAATTTGAAATTGCCGAGGAATTAAAATAAATAATTGGAGAGTTGAACCCTTCTCGTACTCGAATTAATAGAAATTCTTTTTTTTTAATAACAAATTATATTAAATAATTGGAAGAATTAGATAGACTGAACGCCGAAATAATCGGGGGATTCATTACGAGATAATTAATTGAGAAAATAATTAGAAGTTTAAGTGTAATTGTAATTGTTAAAGACAAAATTGCTGAAGAATTTGGAAATCAAAAGCCAGGTGAAGAATTATCCCGATAGACTCGTCGATTCAAAGCGAATAATAAATAACAAATCGAATGATTAATTTCTCTGGATACAAACGGGGGACATTTAGCCCCTGGAAGACAGGGAAATCTGTCACCGAAGACACCATAAACCGTGAAACCCTAGGCCTCGAAGGGACTCGTCCCCTTTGTTTTGTCATCCACGGTCTATTGATGTGGGTTAGGCGGGCAATAATACGTCTGTACAAAAGACCATTGGGTGTACCTACCACAACGCGATTGCAAATGGGACGGAGATGTTGGGGGAGGATAATAATTCAGGGTCTTTCCCTCGATTCCTCGAGAACTCGTGTGTACACGAACTGGGTTAAGCCCACTTTATGGCACGCTCACACGTGAGTTGTCAAGCTGCCACGAATGTACAAATTTTTTTTTTGTTTTTTTTTCTCTTCGTTTCTTCCAGTCGCTGACACTGGCTCAGTCTCGTGAGGGCCATTCACACGGGAAAATTAGTGGCCGAGATAATGATGGTATTGAAAATTTTTTCGTCGATACGTGTCGAGCGAGAAAAATAAAAAATTCCAAAATTTTCATTCAATTCGCAGAAATTTCAGCGAAATTAATTTCAAAAAAATATTTTTCTGATAAAAAAATCTTTTTTCAATTCAGAGATTAATTGTTATTGATAGTACAGATTGATAAGGAGATTCTGCGATTTTTGAGAGTCTTAAAAAAATTATTTCCTCAATTTTCATTCTCTCCCAATAAAAAAAATTACTGGAGTAATAAAAACAATTACAAAATTCTTTTTTTCGTTGAATTCGATGGCTTCCCTCGACGCCAAAAATTCTGGCTCTCCCGTGAACTTCACTCCACTCTATTGATTAGAATTCCGTAATTACAGATTTCCCAAAAATTATAGAAACATTGAAAAAAGATTTTCCATTAGCCCGCCGATTTCAGTATCGCTGGAATTCTATTAAATAATCCCTCAGTCGTCGGTAATAAAATTGTCAGAGGAGAGAGTAGAGCGAGAAGACCCCGGGAGTTATGAGATAGTCGAGAGAGAGAGAGAAAGAGGGAGGGAGGGAGAGGGCCCGAATATATGTAGCACCCGATGGGAACCTTTTATCCGCATATCGATTCGGCCCTGTATCTTCCACCGGCGGGCTCTTGGCACGGATCTTGAGGCACACATTTCCCCTCCTCCCTGCGGCTGTCATCTCTCTCTCCCATCTCATCTCATCCCAAGTTGCTCGTCCGTTGCGATGCCTTATATATCCGTTTCTCTTCCCCAATTCTTTGTAATCCCTGTATTTCGTGGTAAGTCCCTCGTCCAGTGGCTGTATTCCACACGCGTCGCTTGAGCTTTCCTACTTCGTTCCCATCGATTGACACGACAGATGGGGTTTGTCTCGGATATAAGTTATCTTAATATCCTCAAAAATAAGGAATTACGTCCCAATATGGCAAAATCAAAATAAACGAGATGAGGAGAGAAAAAAAACTCAACTCCACATTCGCTCATTTTTTGACTTTTCATTATTTCCTCATTTTTTCAATGA
>JAPYZN010000163.1:0-46679 GCA_030522865.1 Psyttalia lounsburyi
GGGTGGAACAGAATAAATAAACTGTGAACGGGGTAAAAGAGAGGATTCAATCCGGAGGGACAGTGGTATCGTGGAAAACTGGAGGGATGACAAAAGAGTGAGTGTATACTGGTTGAGTATATATATGTGGGATTGACAATGTCCATCCTTTCCACTCGCCTGTGGAATGTTTGTACGAGATTCAACGATGACAAAGCAGAAGAGGGGCGCTTGTAGTGTGCGGTGGGGTCGGTTTATGGTGCTGTGGGGGAGAGGCCACGTAGTTGCCGGGTAGCGTGGCAGAAAATTAGAAATGTCGTGTACGATCTCGCGGGTGTCTGTCCTGTGAAACGGGAAAAGGATCGCACGGGTCAACGGGTTGCGTTGAAAAAAAAAAAAGAGATTTTGTTGAGTAGACGTTCTGTTGCATTACTGCGGTGCGTGTCATGGAAGATGAAAAATTGGAAAATACGTTTCAGAGTTATCCTACGACTATTGTTGTTCAATTGACGGTCAACTACACTTTTGAAAGATCAGTTGTAGCACTTTATAAATAACTATGCAGTTAGCTGATGGGATTGAATAGTGATAGGACAATAACAGGCGTCGATTGATAAATAAATTTTTAGAAAATTTTAAAATTTTTTTAGCATCATTTCAGGGCGGAAATGAACTCCTTCCACCTATTCTAGATTTAAAAAAGGAGTTTCTCCTGTTGAATAGACTATTTCTGAACAAGGAATCGTTTGAGATAGTAATGCCGTAAAATAAGATAGACGGCGAATAAATTTTATGAATCATTTTTGGTTGGCAGACGAAAACGTCGCGATAAAGTGAAAATTTCTTAGCTTAAAATTTTTATATCAGTATAAAGGATAAGAAACGATGCCAAAATTCTCAAAACTTTTCCCCCGTATAGCACGAATTGGGGACTTTTCGGTTAAACTTTGGGAAATCATGCAACATCTCCAGACATTCCTCAAATAGAACAGTCGCTTAATCGTACTAACTTTAACGGAAATAAATGTTCTCATCTTCTCGTTTAAAAGTTTCCTTATCATTTCAAGAATGTTACCGTCTTTCACAAGAGAAATATTTCTGTCTTCTATGACGTACGATTTCACGCTGAGGGGCACGAAGTTCTTCCCTAGAATGTTTTTCTGTAACTGTAAATGTTTTTCGGTCATTATGTGCTCTCAATGCAGACTGACAGAGACCATAGACTATGAAAGAAGAATCAAAATTTTCGAAAAAAAAAATGGCACAGTAAAATTTTTTTGGGTAAATCTCACTCATCCCTATGGCATTTACGGACTGATATAAAAGAGTGAGTAAATCCCACTGCTGGGATACTCAATACCAACATCTACCTGAGACACGTCTGTCTCCACCCTCAACTTGAAGGATTGTTTCTAGAGTAGACTGGAGTACTACAGGAATAGATTCGAGAAAATAAACAGTACCACTGCTGCGAGGACAGACGACGGCTGAAGGTGAAGAGTATAAAGCCACGGAAGGTAAGCTCTGGAGAGGGCTGCATGGGTGAGGACCGAAGGGACGTGCCACCATAGACAAGAGAGGCGAATGGACAAAGGGATAGAGGACCTCCCGAGCTTACTCCACTGTCGAGAAGATGGACGCCGTTCAATTATACCACCACACCACTCGTCCCCCGGCGTTCCCATACAAATTTAACTCCTCTTGTACTATCCCTCCATTTGACCTACCTCCTCGCTTTTTTACCTCACCAACAGCCCACAATTTTTCCTCTCCACCCTTTCCTCATTCTTTGTCCTACCAAGCCACAAATAAACTCTAAATTCACATCCTCCTCGCTTTTTATATCCTCCATCTTCCTTGTATGCTCCCTTGTCTCGATATACCTGAACTATTTCACAACTTCTCCTTGCTCCTTCTTTTCTTTTCCCTCTCATTGCCCAACCGATCGACTTCAACGGATAAAAGGGGTGAAGACAAATCGTCGAACGAGAAAACGTAGAAGAGGGTGAAAAGCAGTTTTGTCTGGTTTATATAGTGAGGTCCACTTTTCCTCTTGAAAACTCAACAACGAAACACGGTAATGGGCTGTGCTTGTATTGAAGAAGGGGAAAAGTGGGAAGACGCAAGTTGAGGGCTGCGAGAGAACAGGAGGAGATAGAGAGGAGTTGGGAGGGGTGGGGGGCAAAGGAGTAATAACAAAAGGATAAGGAAAAAAAACAAGAGGAAGAAGCTTAAACCGAAAACATAATCAAATCTAGCTGAGAGCGCCTGCGGTGCAAAGTTACTAATTGCTTAATTTCCCTCGACCCACCGGAGCACTTGTTCCTCTCTCTAGCTCTCTCTATCTCTCTCTAGATCTCTTGCCCCTCCGCCGTTGTTTCTCGCTTTGCCTCGCCCCTTTCCCCCATTTACCTCTCTTCATTCCCTCCTCTGACAACTTCAACCCATCGCTCTAGCCCTTTTCCTTCATTTCTACTGCTCGAGAGCCCGCAAGTGTGCGCAAAGTGCAGAGGTGACTTCGTCCCTGTTTCTTTTTCTCCTGCTGATACTCTCTTCATTCTTTTGTGTTGCACATTGTGAGAAACGTTTCCCTGACTGCGAAGGGGGCCCACTTCCCTCCTAACACCAGAGTGTCACTTCTCCCCTAGTTACCTCTATCATGTTTCAACTGTTTATCTTCCATGTTTTTTCCCCGCTCTCGTTATCTTAAATTGCACTTTATTTTTAAGGACTTCTCGAGGGTTACGATGAAACAAGAACCACCCTTAGTTATTTTTGGATGTATTAAGCCTAGCAGTAATCTTTCTGGAAAAGTCTTCGTGAAGGTCAAGGGGGCAAACACTTTAGACGTCCGAAAATCCATGATTTTTAAGACTTGGTTTTAAAATGACGAAGCAATAATATAATTTCTCAATTATAATAAAACCAAGTGGCGGGTCTTTAGGGTATTTCGTACAGGCATCTTTTGCCGGGTTTGAAAAATGCTGCATTGGATCCATGTTTTCACTATAATATACTGTCGAACTGTAAAACAGAAATCAGTTTTTCAATAATTGTCTATTTTCAAACGGCATGGTTAAAAAGTTTCGGTTGAATTTCTGGTACAGTTTTTATCACTCAATTTTTTATTACATTGAAGTGCCTCTCTAAGTGGCAGAAGTTTCGTTATCGAAAAAGTCGTGAAATTTTTTATTTCACCGAATATTTAGTGTAGGCATTGAAAAACTAAATAAATAGAGAACTTATTATTGGTATAGAACCTAAAAAACCGGAATTTCAGTAAAATTGAATGATATTTTTACTCCTCAAATTAAATTTTAGTGACTACCCTCAAATCCAGTGATCAACTGTCTATGAAATTTTAATTATTTTTTTATCAATAAATATTGCGTTCCCACGAGCAAAATAACTATCCAAACCGATAACAGTTGGCAAGTGTCCTTCATGTAAGATCTCGAAGTTATATCTGTATTTTCCGCCTGGGCGTAGGCGTCTAGGCGGATTTTCGGCTTCGCGGAAGAATAATCTGTACTCTGTGCCCGCTAGGACGAAACCGTATTTACCCTCTTAAAAATGGTGGGGTTATTTGTCTAGTTTAGGGCCATCTATCGCATATTTCCGATCAGCTTTGCCACAGCCTCTTCCGTGGTAACCCACACCCTCCAGCATTACCCCCTAGCCGATTTTGAATATCTCCTTTACCTTCGTAAATCGTGAGCTTCACTATTCGTTCCGTGTAATCGATCCTGTCCCGGACCGGAGAGTGCCAATGAATCCCGCGAACACGAGTTTCAAACCGTGTTGAGCAATGGGTAAGAGGGACAAAAAGTGGGAGGTGATAGAGGGAGAGAAAGAGTAGGGACCTGGCGGCTGTCCGGCTTACAGTGAGGAATAGTCCCGTCCGATCACGATAAAATGATTTCTCCTGTGTGGAGCGTTTTAATGAATCACCCACCGCGAGCACTTCTTCAACGAGCTAAAAATCCTCTCTGAATGACCATTCTCATCCCAGGAAAAGGAAAAAAATAAACAATGAAAAGGGAACACGTGTGCGGACATCACGGTAATTAGTTAATATCGCGGAAAAAGTTTGGAACGATAGGAAAAAAAATCCAATAGGTGCTTACTCCAATTGGAGTGTAAATTAAGATAATACGAAAGTCTCTTCGTGTTTTCCGTTTTTCAGTACATATTATTAATCAGTATCTATGAACAAATTTAGGTTATAACTTTGACTGAATAAATTAGTTAAGGTTACAACATTGACTGCTGCGCGCAATTTACGCCGTGAGGTTTTTACATTATAAAATTTCTGCTAGGAACACAATATTGAGCGGTTAATCATTCTTTTCAATGACTCATTAGTTTTAACCCCAGACCCATCCATTATCTCACTCCTGTCTTCCTCTGACTTTTACCTTCATGGTTCGGACTTTTATTCTGTATATAACACAAGTTGCCATTTGCCATTGCCAGAGGGACTCCAACCAAGTATTTATATTTCATGTGGCAACAGTATGGAATACAAGAAAGAAAAGAGTCGGGCATGCTTTGAATTGGCCTATCTAGGAGAGGAAATATAAATGATTATTACAAGATTGAGTATGTGAGGATATAATATAGTATTAAACGATGAACTGACCAGTCTTCACTTCCGTCTTTAATGGGAGGCGATCAATTTAGATGTTATGATTTGGTATGATTGAGTATTGTTAACTAAAAATATTTTAGATTGTTGGAAAAAAAATGGAAATCCCATATACTGGCATATCGTAACACATATCATCAATATATTATTAATTCCAAGATGAGTGACAGATGTCACAAGTCAGTTGAATGAGTACTTTCGTCCACTTTTCAATTTTTTTAGCTAACACTGTCGACTATCGTTATCGGAAACGATTCAATTCCGTGCAAAAATCCATGAAAACTATAAATTTCAATGTAATTATTATTGCTATTTTTTTATATACATTCCGGAGCTTCTGCCTCCATTTCTGGCTAATCGGCTCTATTCATTCCTATGCACGCGGTTGTGAATCCTACATTGTTCCACTTCTTACAGAACATAACAGAGGCATAGAAACTACAGGGAACCAACCTTTCGCTGGCTGCGGTCTTTCGAAACAAAGATTATCTCGTTCCGAAAAATTAGGTTTTCCTGAGAATCTAACTCACAACCTTCAGGACACTAGACTCGTACCTAGCTACTGAGTTACCCACTTCGGTTGTCCAATTATTTCATTACAATTTATACAGGATGATCTCGGTATCAGGTGAAAAAATTTCGATCAGATCTGCAAATGAAAATTAGGAGCTCATTGAAACTGAAATTCATTTGACATTTTAGACTTGTGAATAGTGAGCGTTATAATTTGCCAATTTAGTCATTACCATTATCACGAGGAAATGTGTTGCCATGGTTTCGCTAGGATCATTTGCCAAAGCAGCCCAAGATTGTGTGCAATAGTTGAAACAGTGTTTATTCCAGTAATGAAACTACTAATTCCTTCGTCGTAAGGAGCATGATTGAGTATCGTATCAATTATCATTGATCGATGCGTTATCACTCTCAACGACTGCGGTCGACGACATAATATCATTGACTGAGCTAATGCGACATTCTAACGCTCATAATTGAGAAATTAATTGTCAGAATTGAATAACAATTTATAATACTAAACTCTGTACAGAAGTTTATTGTCTCTGGGCACTTAACAAGTCTTTAGAATTAAAATTCAGTCAAAACATTTCACTCGAGCTTCAAATATTTGCATCATTACATGCGCATGACTGTCTTCTGAATGAAAAAAGCTCTTCTTCATAATAAAAGAAAGACTGCATCACCTCGATGTGTAAAGTTACTTTCACACTCAGCACATCACAACTACACGACACGTTATATTAAGCGGTATGAGACCGCCATTCTCCATGAAATATTCATATTCCCATCGTTCCCCTCTAGATACATAAAAAGTTGAATAATCCCTGTGAATTCACAAGATGCCGAAATGATTCTTACTTCCGTATCACGAACAATTTACTTCGTACTTCGCTCCGTCGCTTTATTCCACCCCAATATACAGTTTGTGCTCAAGTTCGCCTCATTGGATGCCAAAAGAGGGTCAGCCATATTGTGAATGTATCGCGAAAATGGCACCCCCTGTAGTACAGGAGGCCAAACTGGCGTAAATAAAAAGCGAAGAGTCGTACTTTTTTTTTTTTACGGCACCGGGGATAATTCAAATACAAATATTTTCTGCCTTATCACCCGTACGAAACAAAAGTGAGGGGCTGAGCGAGATAGTTGAAAATATGACTAGAAAGACACTAGGGGAGAATAACCATAACCGTGCGACGAAATCAAGACCCCTGACCCCACTCGGCTTTTCGCTTCTGCCTTAACAAGAAAATATTCAAAATTTCCCTTGAATTTTTATCTCCTTTCATCTTCCCATTCTCAAGAGAGGACTGTAACTGCGGGAAAGGGATTTTGTTACTTGAGGTGTGCTTTTGTTCGGACCGCCATTCAGAGATCGCAAGTGGCCTCCAAAGATACATTTTCTTGTAATCTGCGTACACAGCAATTTCTAGTACACTCGCTTATCTCGCAAACTTTATACTTTCCCCGGCTACTCCCCCCTCTCTCAGTTTCCCCCGTTTATTTCATTCATGGTTGGCTGATTTTATTTTATTAAAAAACAAGAATTAAACGATCATTCCGAGGATATTAAGTCCAGGCATTTTCGTCTGTTGTAGACAGAAATAGAATTCCATACATTGAAGCAATAGAACTTGGGAAATTTTGTGCATTTTCTCATTAACGGTTTTCTCCAACGGTTACGAACTTTTCCATCATATCATAGAGGTTTTCAGAAGTCGAGGAGTTGTAAATTTTCGTGAAAATTTCGGAGGGGATATTAAGGAGAGAAAAATTGACGGTGATATGATGTGCAAAGGGGAAAAATTCAAGAGTGATAAAGAACGTGGTGAGAAACGGAGCGTAAGGAAGTGCTACAGAAGGAGAAAAGAGGGTAGAAATGCCGAGGAATATAAAGGCACCCTCGTATAAGTACACATGTGAAACTTCACATTTCCCCCCGATTCGTCTCTAGTCTTTTTTTTTACTACCAACTATCTCTCTCACCTTATTTATTTTACTCCTCTTTTTCCTTTAGTTTCCAGCGTTCGTCCTCAACCACTTTCTCCATATTCTCGAGCTATATAGTGTACGGTTGCAATTCATTAGTTTTTCCTCTTGGAGCCACTCGTTCGTACCTTCCTCAAGTGCATTTCACTCTTTTACCCGAGTCCCCAAGCCTGCAGTTACAAATTCCTTGGACTGTATTGTCATGATATTCACAAATTCCAGCGTCCCAGCTTTATATCGTCGCACACATGTCAGTGCATTTGTACAATGCAACAAGATCGGGGGAAAAACAGCGAGAAAACTCCGAAGAATTCTAGCATGGAGAACATAATAACAAAGTGAACAAAAATGAGAGAGAAAGTTAATAAACATTAGAAACTCCCTTTTCCCCCGATCAACTTTTGATCGATTGGCCGTTTTTATTTACTCATACGTCGTTGAGTTACTCATGGTAAAGCGCTTTAAAAGCAGAGGAATGAAGGTAAGTTAGGTGAAGGGCGAAAAAAGTGAAAGAAACGGACGTAAAAAATCAAAGTTTTAAGATCTCTTCCAGTGGCATCCAATGAAAATCCACAGGTAGTGGTAGTTCGAGTGCGTTCAACTCTCTTCAACCTACATTTTTCCTATCTACCTTTCTCTCTCAATCCCACCGGTATGGGTTTCAGTCTGAAAAGTTTAAATTCCAACCCCTGCAGATCTAAATCTGAAGTTTCATCAATGTAAGATCGACAATTTTATAGGTCTTTGACTCTCACTTTGGCAATTGTCGTTGGCACGCGCGGCAACTAAAAGGGTGCGGGGAGCGGTTAAGAATACAGAGAGGAGAAGGCCTCTGGATACAAAGATGGTTGAGACTGGGAGGGCTATGGGGGAGACGATGTACCGGTTGGTCTACTAGTCGACTTGGCCTCGTAAACTCCTTTCCCCACTGCCCCTCTGGGTCGTCGTGCGGTCGTGCGAACCAGCGGTTTTGGATGCTCGACTTGGTCTGCTTTTGTTCTATCTCACTTCCAACCCTGAATTTAAATTCTCCACCGTCGACTCTTTCAACAATTTTCCAACGATTCTCCACGACTGTTCATCGCCCCACCCTTTCTCATTCTCACTCTACTGTTTTTATTCCACTTTGTCTGATGTCTTTATCTTTTCCTTCGACTGCAACTACTGACGACTTGCCAGTCGTGAAACTTAACGAGCGTTCCTTTTGTTGGGTCTTTTAATGCTCACGAGATACTGTCCCTCCTACACTCGAGATAATGCATAAGTTGCAGTTGTAGTACTCCAGCATCAAATGATTATAATCTTCTAATTTGCACTGTGACCCAATTTCCACAAATCTCATAGACAACTCAATTGAAATACCTCGAGCATAAAAGACGATAAGAAACATCAATGAAATTGTAATATCAGAAGTAGAATAAATGTTTTATTAAAGTAAATTTATTCTCAACCTTCCTCGACCATAAGCTATTAAACTGCGAGATGAGCATTTCACCGACAAATGTCAGTGAAAATGCCGCGCAAACTCTTCGTGTGTAAACATTGCGAGTCCATCAAAAACGAGTACTTCGGCTTACTTGCATCGATCACAAACACACGTCGTCACTCAACTGACTTGTACACACGGTGGCTACATGCACGTTTAAACGACGTTTGTACGTCACACAGGGGGTAAGTGAAGTGAGTTCTACCAGTCATACCAAAACTACTACCAGAGAGACGGAAACGTCACTCGGTTTGCGTTTGCCATTTCTCGTTGAATCCTCAGGAATATACGTCCCTCCAAACGACTGGTGGAGGAGCGTGGAAAGAAGCGGACTAGCAGAGCTCAGCTCATGCAGTTCTCACTCCACCTTTACCTCCCCAACCCTCGTCTCTTCCTCTCTACCCCACTCTGCATCTACTGCCGCTTCTCCTGCCTTTGCTTTCCAGTCGACGGGACAGCATCAGCATCAGCATAGGGATCCACACGTTTACAGACCCGTCGAAAGGCGCCGAGTTTGGTCTGTGCATAATTCAGTGGTAATGCCAGGTTAGACGCCAGACTACTGCATCGAGGTATTGCGCTCCTGTGCGCTTTATCGGTGGCTCCGCCGAACGCACCAAACGCGCATTAACTAAGCCACCCCGGGATGCTAGGGCGTTCACCAAAGTTTCGTGGTGTACGGTGGCTGCACGAACCACCCACTTTTTGATGGGAACATCCGTAATGTTGGGATACCAAACGGGATAGCGTTTTCAACTCCACAGGGGCCACGACCGGGCAGGCAGGACGAAGGGGAGGAGGTAGAGGTGGGCGGCTGGGCCATTCCATCCACCTCTGTCCCCAACCCCCTCCATCCATCTCTGTCTATATACTACTGGTTTGCTGCCATTTAATTATTCTGAATTTATGTGCTCACCAGTCCGGACGTCTGATCTATCACGTTCCATATCACTTGCTGTGCGCATTTTCATCCCCTGATCCTCTTGCGTTACTGTTCATTCACCTCCTCTGATTTATCGTTGACGCTACCGAGAATTTAATTTACGTCATTTTATCGCTACCCACCTGGACGATAAAATTTACCCTCGTAATTCTAAAACATAACAATAAGAACTTTTTTTAATGCTCAACTTGCCCAGCCGAAGGAAGAAAGTTATGGTAATGATACCTAAAATTAAATTTTAAATTTTGATGATTTTATCACGTTTTATGGCCTTGGAGGTCATTCTGAAATGTTTTTGAAGATAAATCCCCTGTGTATGATGTGTGCGGGTATGTGAAAAATGTTTGTCCGTCAATTTTTCCCTAACTAGCGAAACCATCAACATTTGTTTTTTTCTTTAAGCAATCGGTCATGCAATTGCTATTGATTTGTTATTACTGAGAAGAGAGACAAATCTTATTGACATCAAACGGTGTCACGACAGAGTGAATCTATAAGCAGCAAGTTACAAGGGGCTCATAATTTTTAAATGTTGGATCCTTTAATATTGTTTCAATCCAAACTAGGCGGTTTACGGCATAATCACATCGAACGTAATCTATTTACATCATTGCAATTCCGAGAAGAGTGGAGAGAATTCTGTCAAATGTGTAGGGGTTAAGTGAGCATGCATCAATTTTCGGGACATTCATGGCCCCCATTCATGGCCAATTATTAACAAAAAAAAATAGTAGGGATGAGAACGTCGAAATGTAAACGTTGAAGATCCTCTGCAAATTCCAATATTTTCATTTCTAAATGAAAAGATTGGGATTTAGGGAAGGACGAAAATCCGTTTATTTCGCTCTTCTCTGATGACAATATAGTATGTTTCGATACAAGTGCGACGGGATAGTAACGAGTGTGAAGTCGGCGGCTCGAGGCGAAGCCGAGGGCTGCCAATCACACCAGTTGAAACACCCCGTCGCACGTATATCCGAACTATATTTTTTGTTAGTGATGTTACGTTCAGCGAGTGGCAAACTGGACCATTTTTTGCTTATTAGTGAACGCAAAGTCTTTTTGTTTACAAGTTTGGACTTTTCGTTTAATAGTAAACGAAAAGGCACTATTCGACACGGGCTGAATGTAGCAGCAGTGATCAAAAATTATTATAAGTGACTTCCAGTGACGTCTCTAGAGGTTTTATCTTCCGGTATCTAATGTAAAACCTTGCATAGAAATATTGAATTTATAATGAATGCGCGTTAATTAAACGAAAAAATACTGGACTATTTATTTTGAATTGAATTGGATGATCAATTTAACGATTTATATGATCGCGGTTTTTTATTGCTGTTGCAGATCTCATTGGAGTGAGGATTCCATGGAAGTAATTGCTCTGAAGGTGAGTACCTGTCTGACCGAACTGTTTCCTTTACCACTTGAGAAATAGTTGTTAGGAACACTTAAATAAGGAGATTGAGAGCCCAGTGGTTAATGCGGTATAGAGGTGTTTCTGCAATTTGGTATGGGGTAGAAGACGAAGTGAATGTTGCGAAATTTGTCACAAGTGTCAGTTGAAGGGGTCCAAGGTTTTTCATCCACATTATACACCACTTCTCACTGGTTTCTCTCCACCCTTAGTTTGCTTACTGCATTTTCTGGCTCTATAACTCGAGGCGTGTACGAGAAAAGTTGAGAAGTGTTATCACAAAGTCAGTGGCAGAGCTTGAAAAACTTTTGCTGACTTTTTTTCAACTTGGGAGGGAAATCCTCTCACCCTCCCTCCCTCCCTCTCTCTCTCAGCCAAATGTGAAAAAAAATTCAGAGTGATGAACTAACTGATTTTAAGCGGTTTAACTTCTTTCTATAATATAATTTTTTTCATTAGCTTTTTCAAAGTTCTATCGAAAGAGAATTAGATTGAAAAAATTAATATGTCGTGTGTCACGTTGTAATTACTAGATGACTGGGCAGTGTCTAATCGTGAAAGGTTGTGTCTCCGGATGGAAATTAAAGCTCCACCCCTTAATGAATGTGTCCGGCTCTTGGGGTTCCGGGGGGAGGAGAGGGCAAAGTGTATCTTTCACAGCGGGGTATGATGCACGGGTTAGTCAGTGATATACGAATAATCGTCGGGATATTAACGAGACTTTATACAGTGCTGGTATAGCAGGCGTAGGTGGGATATGTGGGACAATGAGAATGGGGTGCAAAAAATCCTGCGGGAAGGGAAAGGGATTTAATTTAATAAGCTGTAATACCGGACTGGAATATTCTGTAAACTCCGGAAACTATCCCTTGTGCATGCTCTTTTCATCGTGGTTAATCCACTGAGAGGGAACGAAAGGGGTGGGGGAGGAGGAGGAGGGGGAGTGGCAAAAACAAATCGCCATTAACGTTGGGACACGGAAATATTTTTAAATTGTTATATGCCATCTGACGAATAAAAATCAAAATGCTACGAATTGAAAAGCTCAGCAAAATCTGTTGAATTTGATTAATGAGTTTACCGTAACGATTCAATTATTTCATTCTATCTCGATTTTTTTCTGTAGCAGGGATTATCCTGCATTGGACACTTTCCCTTTGAGTTCAAAAGAGAGTGTAATTAATTCAACTGTTTATCCAGAATTAAATCAATTTACGACACATTTGCATTGCCTCCCCCCCCCCCTGTCCGCCCCTAGTCGCTAACTCTCACGGGTGTCCTCTCTCTCCCTCCCTCTCTTTCTCTCTCTCAATATTCTATATTTTCATTCATTTCACGAACGTATATTTGCTTCAATAATTCATGAATAAAAAATAGCCGTCAACAATGTGATATACCTATCGTTATATATTCAATAGAAACACATCTGTCCGTATGATATTAAATTCAAAAAGAAGAGCTATACCCACTAATTGTTTTCATGGAAATTGAATGAACTCCATAGGCTTTTGAGGCACCCTCTGCACTCTTCATCCTCTACATTTCTCATTTCCATTGCTTTCTTGTACGCATTCAACCTCAATAATTCATGAATAGGTTGGGGAAGTTGTACGTGAATTAAAATACCCACACCGTTTGCGGCATAAACTTTCCAAGTATATATAACCACTAAAATACCAAGGTAAACACACACATTTGGTGTGCGCTACGATAAAAGAGAAGGGGTGAGAATAAAATCACGAGTGTTTTATTCTTCCCGTGGAAGTCTTTCCACTTAACTCGCCCGTGAGCAGGACTCCATTCTTCCACTGGCGCTCTCTCTCGTCCTCTCTCTTTCTCTGCTCACACAGCCACCCCTCCCTCTCCTTCCCCCTTCAGCAAGTTTCAAGTGTACATGTGAATATACAATTCCATTTATTTTTACGCACTCTTTTTTTTTGTTTCCGTTTCCATTTCATTAAATTTGCAACAACGTTAACCACAGAGCTTCACGTGTAGCCTTGAAGTGGGTAGATTAAAGCGACGACAAAGAGGACTAGCTGGGGGAGAAAGTGTTGTATGTTTAAGAGGTGTGAGAGGTAGGAGGGGTGAAACGTTATGTGTACATCAACGCGGGGTAGGAGAGGGGAATGGGGGAAGAAGGAGGGAGGGGGGGGGGGCAGAGGGTGTTATATTCTGGGCAACAAAGCCAAAACTCGGCAGCGGTGGCGGCGGCACAAGTCCCGTTTTGTGTTTTGCGGCCTCCGGGGGGCCGAGGCTCTTTCCACTGCCGAGCAATGCCAACCTAACACACTATTCCCTTCTTCTACTTCTCAACCCACTCTCTCACCTGTGCTCCTTTCACGCTTCTATTCTTTCACTGCGTTTGCCCGCACCCGCACTTCCCCTGGTACATTTCGCTCACCTTTATATTTCAGTGCTTTAGCATAACAAAGCAGAGCCGGCGAGGGAGGGGAAGGGGTAGGGATCGGGATCAGCTTCTGACTGTGAAAGGCAGCCGACGAAAACGACGATAAACTCGTGGCGCACACGAGCCAGGTTTGTCCAGGTCCGTGGGGTTATTGCCGCTCGTGGTGCTTCACACATTGGCAGTTTGAGCCACATGAGGATGATGTAAAAAAATGGAGGAATAAGAGCGATAGGGATTGATGGGTGGAAATGTTTGGAACTTTATGTGTCGTCTTTCCTCCACATGTTTTTTCTATGGCCCTCGGCAGGCCCTTCGGGGAGTAGAATAAATACAACTTCTTTTAACTCTTCAAGTTTCTGTTTATTCTTCCTCCATTGAATTTTTTTCTCCATATTCTTTTTTATAGTTACGCTCGTCAAGGCTGAATCATCCTAGAACCACGGGTAATAAGGGGAATGAAGTGCGGAAGTTTTGGAGGAAAAATGGGGAAAAAATGTGAAATAATAATAGAGGAGGAGGGAACACGGTGGATGTGGACGTGGGAGAAATATGAGGGAGGGGGGAGGGGAATTGTAGCGAGCTTTTGGAGAAGGGTGGCTGAAATAAATACAAAAAAATGTTGAAAACAGTCGGGCGGAAAAAGTCGCGAGGGCACTCTACCATCCAGTGTAAGCCTGATGACCCAATAAAATGGTATAAAACTGGAGCGTATGGAGAATGTACTCAATGAGAATGCACACTGTAATTTTTGAAAAAATGCTACTTGAGCATAAATGTTTTTACTGCCATTAAAGAGCGGAAGTGAAAAAAATAGTGAACAATATTTCATGTCCAGTGGATCACAATCTAGCAAATGAATTCTGTTGATTAAATTGTATTTCACGGAGGTAGAAAAATAGAGACGAAAGCGTGATATTAATTAAAAGTATTTCAGTGGATGGATTTAATTTTGACAATTGACACTTTTATTTACGAATGATTAAATAAATGGGGCAAGTTAACAGAATGGGTGAAAAATCAAGACAATGGAGGATTAGTGCTGGAAATTGGATGAATACTTGGGCTCTTGTTTCGTAGTTAGAACAGTGTAAGGTAGACGACGGAGAATCCGTGGACCCATGAAATAGGGTTAAGCAATAATCAATGGAGCATGTGGATATCTGTCATACCGCATGAGTCAATAGTTACACGAAATCTCATCAGTCTCATCGCATATCAATATGGTAGCTCCATTCTCATCAATTGAGACTACACTGGGAAACCAATAAACCAATAAACCAATTACAATTTCTCTCTCTCTTTGTCTCTCTCTCACACTCGCTCTGCGTAATCTATTTCGTTCTTTGTCTCTTTGCAAGACTTGAGAGACACCGAACTGACATTAGGCGACCTTAGGGTATGCTTTTGATGGAAGGACAGACGAGTGTACCATGTGAGATGCGTGTGTATTTGCCGATAGTGAAGTGGGCTTTCATCAGTCAACTGTCACGAGCCCGCGGGTTTCAGATCTATCCTATACCCTTATCCCAGGACATCCCCACACCACTGCCATGTCAAAGACATCGCCATCTCCCTTACCTTCCTCCTAACTCCTCTTCACCCCCTTCCCACCCTCTCACTCGCTCATCTCAACCTATCTTCTTGTCCCTTACATTTCTGAAATCTTCGACGGGAAATTTCAAAGTACCTGCATTTGATCGTCAAACATATCCTCAGCAATAAAAGTCAATGAAACTTCACAACAGTTGAATGAAACACAAGTTTTCGATTGAAGAATGTTCAATAAAAATTCTGTTCACTCGTCTTTGTGTGCATTTTTTTTTCAATTTCATTCTGCTCAGTAAAAAATCTCACTAGGTAAAATCCAGGGACAAGTATGCAGCACAATGGCTCCTTCGTTTTTCTTCTGATTTTTATTTTTTCATATTTTTATATATATTTTTTCGCGTTATTTGCATTTTTTTTTATTTTTCCCGGAATTTTTTGGTCTCACTCGCGCGGTTTTCCTGTTGCCATAGACCCTCCATAGAGTTTTTCCATTCCCGGGCACTGGCGCATCTATTCACGAACACACACATACATTCTCTCGCCCCTCCCCCTCGCCCTCCTTTATTTTACAATTTACGAGCGCGTCGTTCGCGAGCAGTCGAGCGTACGCGAGCACACCTCGTTCCAGCGACAGTCCTCCATGATGCTATGCGCATAGGTTGGTTGGGAGGGAGGTACAAAAAATGGGGACGACCACGCGTCGTGATTTACAGGCGGATCATAAGCGAGAGGAATCGACGATTTATCGTGAAATATTGGTCCTCGTAAAGTGGTACAGTCGAGTCTTTTGCTCTTCCATTTCTTTTTTTTCTGTATATGTGTTTTTTTATCTCACACAGTCTCCTTTTGTACATTTGTTATCTTATTTTTTTTGTTCTCTTTTGTTCACTACGTTTTGTCCAATAGTCTTCTTACTTCCATTCTATCTCAATCCTCTCTGCCACCTTTCCTTTCTTTATCACTCCCTATCCATTGTTTTCCTCCATTTCCCACCACATTTTGTTCGACACCATGTTAGGTAATAGATCGTTACCAGTTCTTACATCCTCCCGGTATATCTACGCTCTCTCTGGTTCCCTCAATTCTACCATTTATCTCCGTGAATTGACCCCTCGCCTAACACCGTTTGGCTGTATACATCTTTTTTTGTCTCATAAATATACTCGAAATACTCATTTGGTGATAATTATTAAGACACACTTCACTAAATGTTCATCGACTGCGCATTGAATGCTTCGTCGTTTACTCTGTTGAAATTCCTCTTTCACATTAATAGTGAAAACTCAATATTCACTGGGTTGATCAAATTAAAATGGAAGGATTCGTCTGAGTTTATGTGAGTCTTTTGGTATCCATTTGATGAATTCGTTCGTTATTGGGAGTGAATTATGAATAACGTCTGGTTAAACTTGGAATCGACTATATTCTATCCTTTCATTTGTGTTGGAAAAATCGTTCCTCTATTTATTGTCGCTTTCACAAGTCTTAAAAATTCAAATTATAAAATTAAAATTGTAATGATGGTGCTTGAAACATTCTGCAGGTAGAGAACTCTCAAATTTTCATCGTAAATTGTTAGGAAAATGGCACAAATAATCGCGTACTTATTTAGATAACCGGGCCCGGTACATTTTCTTTACATTGTGCACCATTTACAAATCAGCAATCGAACCGCACTATAATTATTAATTTTCTATAATAGAATTGTAAAGGGTAAATAGTCAACTCTTTCATTAGAATTTCTTGCATTGAGCTAAAATAGGTTTATCTACACCAAAGAGTAAAATAACAGAGTTCTCAAATAAGTCTCACTTGTATCGTAAAAATCGTATATTAGACATGATTAATCATGCGAAGCGATCAGAAAGAATGAATTTTTTTGTCACTAAAACAAAGAAAAGAAATTGATTCGTTTATTTATCGAAATTTTCGTGTTTTTTTTATTCAAGTATAATTAAAGACGAAATAAAATTAAGACGCACACAAATATTCCAAAAAGAGGGAAGAGGGAGAATACAATCGGTAAATGAAACATTCGATTCAGTTAGAGTATTATCTTTGGTATCGATAGGAGCCGGGATACGAAAGGTCAAGTGGTCCATTACTCCCCTCTCTTGACCTATTATGGCTTCGGATATGTTTTGAAGCGGAACCTTTGTCAAATTTAGCGAGTTATTGGTAGTAATGGTTTAGTCGTGTTCACACCATGATTTTCAGTGGACTTGAATTATTGAATTCAAATTTTGATTTGAAATGTACACAAAAGAGGAAATGTTCTAGATAATAAGCTGAATGTATAACGTAATTATTGAGTATGAAAGTAATGTTATAAAAATAGTTGATTTGGCCAAAACTTTCAGCAGCTATATCTCAAATGTTGGATGTCGTTGCATGGAAACATTTTGTCGTGTGTATTTAAATTCCGTCTGGATTCAAAGACTGTTCTAGGCCGAATTTAATCCGTCTTTCTGTGAATTCATGCGCAAATTTTCAAAAGTCCACATACGACGATAGCTTCAGAGAATTTAGTCAACATGATTGTAAACGTCGATAATTATGCAAAGTCCATTCAATAATCCCAATCAAGAATTTAGTACTACTCGCGAAAAATTAGTACAATCAATGAGCACGACGTCAACAATTACCCCATCCGTAAAGAGGTATTCCATTGAAAGCTCATTAGTAGAAATTATTCCAATTTCAATCCTAGAAATGCATAGATAGAAATTGAAAACTCCCAGATGGTATCTTCCGTTGAGTTTTACTATCTCACTTCTCCACCTCCATAAGACTTCAGTCGCAACTCGAGAGCTTTCATTAATGTCGAGTCGTTTTGGAGGTTGTAACAAGCGGAGACGATCCAATTACAGAATTTTCATCCGAGCACGTTCCGAGCGTCCGAAAGATATTCTAGAAAAGGTCCCGACAGTTTTACCCTCACCTTCTCGCAAGTATACAACTCGTATCAGCGAATAACATTTCGAGTATGCTAATGGCCCCTTGTAAACAATAACAACAATGTCGTAACGAGAGAAGGTGGAGGCCGAGTGGTTAGAGAATGTTGCCTCTCTAGCGTATCACCTCTCATTTCCCCTTTTTCCATGTATCCTCAAAAGGTAAAATGAGACAGAGAAACAGAGAAAACTTCCACTCGCAGCTTCCAATTTGTATCTCCATATTAACGGTTTCGGTCTCTCCGGTGGCCTCTCATTTCACCGGGATTTCTCAAAAGACAAATTCAAAAGGATGAAAATTAGTTGACCCAAATTGGTCACAGGAGGGAGACTCCAGGAGATCATCATCTCGCGGATAATTGTACAGCGATAAAAAATAATTGCAGCCGACCAATTACTCGTTTGACTCGGCGGCGCATGAAAACCTTAACCATGGGGTAAAGCGGGATAAAAAGCGAAGAGGGGCCGGGAGGAGGGGGAGGGAGGGGCTTGGAGCTTCGGTTTGAGTTCTACGCTTGGTAATCGTTGCAGCAGCAGGATAAAACTGGCTAACGGTCTATGGGATCCGCCGGTAATTTCACGGTTCGACGCTCGAGCTCTGGGCTAACCATCGTTACTATTATACTCCCCAACTCTACCTGTACAAACCCCCTTCGTCCCCCTCTCTCCTCTTTCATCCACGAGAACACACGTTGAGGAGTTGAACGGAGGATGGGTGAGAATGTAGTGGGAGTGAGGAAACACGCGTCACCCCATCCCTCTCCGTCGCAAATTACCAACGATAGTTAGTTCGCTTGTATGACGCTTATTGTTATGTAATGACTGTAACGTCATTATCTACTGTGTTTCAAGGGTTTGATTTCACCAGCAATTTACCTCTCTCCAAGTACGAATGAACATTGGAAAAAAAAATTGCAATTAATTCCGAACGAAGTGGAGGAGGGTTTAGGTAAAATTCCCGGGAGGGAGAGAGAAGCAACAAATTAACGAGTCAGTGGGGACAATTTTTTAAAAGGTAAAAAAGAGTAATGGCAAAAATCGTTTTATATCACGGTCAATGTACGTGAATTCTCTGCAGTGGAGTAGGTGGAGTTGTGGTCGGACGTTGGCGCATAGATAAGCAGCCGGGACCGTTGGGAGCGATACAACCAATTGGATCTGGATCGAGTAATGGCCAATTGGGGACAGGCCCACACCACTGACACTCACACTTTTCTCCATCTCTCTTTCTCTCTCGCTCTCTCTCTCTCTCTCCCTCTCTCTCTCTCTCTCTCTCTCTATGTCTCTTGCTCTCTCTCGCTTCCTCTCGGTAGCACAAGTGAAACAACACAGTCTAGCGACTTGAATGATGTACGTCGCGCCGCAGCTTTCCAAACGTGATTATAAAGCCTGATCGGCTCGTCCATCCGTTCATCCATCATCGAGGACGAAACGAGAGGTTGCGCGGTATATAGACTCACTCGTTACCGATACCAACCCTCGGTCATCCTCATCATCATCGCAATACAGCTCCCCCTACTCCCGATCCCTCGCCAAGTACGGGATTATACCCGGCATTTACCGTTGTAATACGATCAGCCCTCCGTTGGGAGAAGAGGGAGGCCCGGCCAGTGTTGTCACAGGTAGGAGCGTTAAACTGATGTACTACCAAATATTGCATAATAAGTATTTTCAATTCCATCTTCAAATTACGATCAGTGGATTATAAACCGGATGGATTTATGGTCCTTCGATTAGAGTGATTTCGTGGCTCGTTACAATGGCACATGCCGCTGTAGATATTATTCCAATTACGTTGTCATATTAGATGATTTCCAGATTCATGCTGGTATGAATAATTGTGGACAGGGTGTTCCATGATTTATCGTTTCAATTGGTTTCGTTCCAAATATTAAAACAATCCTCGGTTTTTTTCTCTCTCGCTTTCTGTGCCTCTCTCACTTTTTGTTATCGCAGAGAATAAAGCTCGTAAATCGGCATTGATTCTATTGTTCGTGGTGGGATAAAATTGTGGAAAATATATTTGAAAATAAATTGTGGGATTTTTACAAGTGATCGAGGAGGGCGAAAATGGGAAATGGGTGCGAGTGGCGAGCTGGTTACGTGAACGTGGGGCGTCGGTGGTCCTGTTAATTAAGCTAATTAGAGGAGACCACAACGGACTATGAAGGGGTTGGGGAGGGACTTCTCGTTGAGTCAAGTGTACAGAGATAGGTGAGGGATATCGATCAAGGGTATCGTTAAAGGCCTCTGGAGTGGGCTGATACAGCGGGGGTGAGGTGTGGGGGCGTTGCACATGCGATATCTCCTGACCATTGTGTACCAACGCGTTGTTACGGTTCGATACACGCAACGCCGACGATTCATCGCTACACGCATAAATTTCTCGCGGCTCGTGAAACGCTAAAGGGATGTGGAAGCGGGAAAGGGGCGTGGAGGATTGGACGGTTTGTCCGCTTGTTGTTTCGTTCGCAGCTCGTTATCGCGTATAATGTAAGCCAATTCTTCTCTCCCCCTCTTCCCTCTAGCTCATCAGTTTGGTCAATTTCCTCGGGATTTCCCCGCCGGTTGTCGGGCTCTTGGGCTGTGGGATGTTGTCTCCATTCGTCATCCAAATGCTGTCGATTGAAAACGTTTGAATCGTTGGCCCTTCTCTTGCATTCGCAACAGAACACAATTCAATGGTATAGCGGCCGCACCCCTTAGAGTGATATCCATGCGTTCATTATCCGATATACCCACCACCTCGTCCCTCCACTCGGATTTCCGCGTGTCCGAATGGCCATTCCGGCTGACAACTATTGGCACTCGCACTGACAATCAACAATCCCCTTCCATCCATCGGCCAATCCTCTCACTCACCTCGGGCCATCATGACGAAAATTTGGTTTTAAATCAAGCCACGAGATCGAGTGCTGTAGATTTTCGATTTTTTCGTGTTTTTTCCATCTGTTGTTTTGTTTGTGGATCAATCACGGGGGACATGAAGTGGATGCAGAATTTTTTATCAGATTTTATGAGAGAATGGGTAGAAGGAGTAATATCTGATGCTTTCGAGGTATGGGAACAGTTCACGGGTTCATTATATATTTATATAGATATATTTTTTTCGATGAAAGTCGAGTGTAACATGAGATTTTCATATCCAATGTGTACTCGAATTTTGAAATTGATGTCAACGGAAAACACTGGATACGAGACAAATGGGTTGAATAATCCCATTTTTGAGTGTATTAAAAAAGCAGAGTTAATAGAAAAGGTGGACATGCATGGCGCATGCATGTTTTTTTTTTCATCCGAGGTATGTTGCTGATGGAGTGAGCTTTCAAGGTAAACACCAAACCCCCTGGAAACGTAACACTGTACCATCAGGTATTATATGTTGGCGTTGGTAT
Source organism: Psyttalia lounsburyi (assembly GCA_030522865.1). Taxonomy (NCBI): domain Eukaryota; kingdom Metazoa; phylum Arthropoda; class Insecta; order Hymenoptera; family Braconidae; genus Psyttalia; species Psyttalia lounsburyi. The sequence goes on from JAPYZN010000163.1 coordinate 21,280, forward strand.
GGGACCGAGCGGGATGGAGTAGTGGGAGTGGAGTAACACCGAGTGACGCGTTGGAGGGTACACACGGGGGTTATAGATGCAGGGGAATGGGAAATGCTTGGATAAACCAGATCGAATTCAGTGGACAGTTTGATTGATAGTGCCTACCTATCCAAATGCACAACCTCGACAGATTCGGGGGAGAGAGAGAGAGAGAGAGGGCTAGATGAGAAGACCTTAGTACGGATTCCAGGGGCTTGAAACCATTGCCAGGGATATCAGTGTCACGACCCCGGGGCAACTTTCTACCTAGCCTGGATTCGATATATATGCCGAGGGCAAACCAGTTAGTACAATAAAGTTGAGAGAAAGAATAATAAGAAGGGCAGAGGGTGAAAGAAATGCGGAAGATGTCCAGAGATTTTTTTCTGATTTTCTCAACTTTTCTAGTCCTGTTCTGGTCCTCCCCTCGGAAAATTTTCTCTCAATCACCCTCCGGGGATACTGCCGGGCTGAAAAGAGAGGGAAACAAAAAAAAATAGCGATGCAGAGGGGAAGAGGGAGAAACGGTGAGAAAAAGAAGCAAAACGTAACGAGGGTTGAGGGACACTAGTGAGAAAGAAAAATCGAGAGTGGAAAAAAAAAGTCGAGGCACGTAAACGGGATAAGGGGATAAGCGGCTTGCTCTCCTTCTCTATTTTTCTCTCCCCAATATTTCTTTTTTGTTCTCTTCCACAATCACCCTCTCACTCCTGCGACAGTGGATGGAAGCGAGAGAGCCTTGGGGTTTTATCGTCGGGCTAGGCTCCTGTCTTGTCTCGATTTTACCACCTCTCCTCATTTCACTTCCTTGCCCTTCACTAGCCAAAAGCCCTTGAAACGAAGTATCCTTGGAGTTAAGCAAGTCGTGAATCTGTAGATCAGCCTTGGCAAACCCCTCGTGAATGTTCATGATGATGATCGTCCACCTTACGCTTGAGCACGAAGGCCTCGTAACGTAAGAGCGTTATACCCTGGCCTCCAGTCTGCAGGGAGTCCATTGTAAACGCCAGTACGACGAATCACACCCTCTGGCATTTTGTCGTTTATCCACATACATACACTGGGCGAATACCAACGCCCACGATAAACTCAAGTAAAGAGGGGCTGTTGTCTATAACGTCGAATGCCATTCTTCCTCTGATGTGTTTACGCAACAAAGTATACGATCTCTTGATATTTATTACCCCTCCCTTTATTGTCACCTTTTATGATAGAAGATAGGACATTTCCAAATTTCCATGGCCAGGAAAAATGTGTGCTTGTTTGATAATAATAGCAGAGCTGAAGTTTTTTGTGATCATTGAAAAAATAGAGTAAAAGTAAAGTCAGCTTATGGCCCGTAATTAATCTAAGCGATAGAAAAAAAAATCATCGGGAGCAAATTCTACTGCAGCAAAGGAATTTCGAAAGTTTCAATACTCAAAAAACTGGTCTTGGCATAATAAAGACTAATATAGTAATAAGAAATCTAAAGTAAATTGCCTGGGCCGGTTTTAGTGATAATTTTCGCTACGGATAAATCGGAATTTTTATGTTCAGAGACGTGTCATTGATTTGCAATCTATAATTTTCATCTAGCATCAATTTTATTGATGATAGTACAGAAAGACTAAAGTGAAGCTAAACATTAAGGTTACGATTCCGATTTTATGAGAGCTAGTGGAGGAGTTAGTAGAATTAAAAAATCAATGGGTTCAGATTCACTCAAATTCAGAAATAACTAAAATTGATAACTTTAAAATAACGCGAAACGCGACAGAAATAGACCCTGATAAGTCCTTCAAGTGAATTAAAATTCCATTAATTTAACATTCTCATCGCATCTTGATTTGGAGAATTGCTTATGGCTCAATGGGACTAATGTGTTTTCGGTTATGAATACAGCACTTTACCTTATAAATTACCCAGAAAAACCGATAGAATCCTCTGGTATTGGTTGTTGATTACGTCTCTCGATGCGATCTTGGATGATCGCATTGGAGATGGGTGCAGAAATTGGATTGAAATGTTAATTTTCACTGGTGCAAGCAATTCGTGGAAATCATGTCATCAGTTGTGATGGGAAAGCTATAGAGGCGAAGCGTAAACCACGCATTCTATATGGACTGCCATGGACTTTACGCATTTTGCAATTTTAAATGTATCTCCAACCTCTCCTGGGAGAGTACTGTCCACGGATATTCCGCAGTTTCAAGGGTACAAAATAATTCATGAGAAAAAAAGCAAATAGCTACCGCAATTCCCAATACAAACACTTCGAATTTTGAACAAATAGACATGGGTTAAATGTCGTTTGGCTCGAGCAGAGTCAACTTGAAATAATTTAAAATATTACAAAGTCAATTCAAACTGAACTCAAAGTTTATTTGATTGGCAACAGCTAAACTAACAGGTAAATTATTATAAAATACACTTACATTTACGTCAAATTTGAATCCCCGTTTCCGCACAGTAGTTTCTCTCAAATAGAAACAAAATGCATGGCGTGGACAAGAGATTCTTCCATTTGTCAATAATATTCGCAAAAAAGGATTCACTGGCGACCCATAAATTAAACGTCATGAGTTGGACCGCATGATTGACCTGAAAATAACTTAATTTTATAGGTCCAATTGCGTATTGAATACTACTGTATTCGATTTAAAGAAAAAAATAAAAATCAGACTGAAAATTTTAACTGCGGAAGTTGAACTTTTTTCGCTCCGATTGGCTCCTCTCCTCGATCAGCGAATCAGGTCCGTCCCTGGGTGGTCAGCGGTTCCAGTTTGCCCCGAGAGATTTGCTCCGAATCTCTTTCTCTTCGTGACCATATTTTCGACACAATTCAAAATAATTCCAATTTGTTGCAATTTTCACAATGGCTCCCTCGGTATCGAAAGAAAGAAAGCTTGAGCTCTTCCCGAAACTCAAGATTTAATTGATAATTTTGAAATAATATAAAAATAATTAGAGTCTGTGGCAACCATATTGTCGTAACTTTATTGATTTCCCATAATTCTCCCGAAAAAATTGCATGAAAATGCACAATTTCCAACCGAATATGTTCAACAATCGAATAAACCTCAAACTGAAACGATTCTCCTGTCGTTTAATCCCTTCCATAACAGAATCTGAATTACTCTACAATTGCATTAATTACTGTGTTCGCTGAAGTAGTAACTTCTTCATACCACCACTACCACATAGTCTTTTGAAGCACTTTGAACTACATTTTCATTGTTCCAGAAATGATCCCCTCGTTCCTCTCCTCATCACCATAAATTATGAATAATTTTTACCACCCAACTATCCCCGTCAAATTCTTCGCTAAAGATTTTTTCGCCTCTTCTTCAACCTCATTTAATCACAACGGTCTACATAAATTGCACGATCAAGCCGCTTAAACTTGCCGGTACAATTTTTTGTCCAAACTCCAACAAAATGTATTGGGAAAAAAGTGATGACGACGTTATTGCGGAGAAGGAGATTTGACTCGATTGTTGAAGTATGGGATGGAAGGCTGGTTGAGGACAAAGGAGCTGAATAAAATGGGAGAAGCCCGGTGGATGGGATTCTGGAGGAAGTACTCCTCAAGAAGGTGAACAGGGGTTGAGGGAGAGAGGAGAGACATTAAAAGTTGCCAAGTGCAAAGTTTCTTCCGGGATGATCCCAGTAACGGGCGTGCAACGGCACGCTTAATCCCATTACTTGCGGCCAATTTTTCTACTCTCCACACCCCTCCCTACCTTCATTTCCACCCTCACCCTCGAGAATTCTTTACTCTTAAGCTGCATATCTCCCGTGTACTCATAACTTTTTGACTATATTCCCTCCAATTTGGATATGATAACAGTATATATATGAAATAAAGTTAGCATTGTTTCCTTATTTTTTCTTGCCACCCATGGACTTTCTGCGCCCATACATATTTATTGGATGATCGTATCGTCTGACGGGGCCATCGGTAGCAGCAGCGGGGTGGTGTGGGAGGATGGGGGGCACAAGGTGGAGGAGGAACCGAAGAGAACGCAAAAATCTTGGACTGGAGGAAGTTAAAGTAGAGGAGTGAGGAGAAGAGTGAGGAAAAAAAAGGAGAAAGCACACGGCACTTCTATATTGCTTTCGGAATACACGAAGAAGTAGGAGTAAAGTGGGGATCTTCGCTTACCTCTCCTTCCTCTCCCCCTCCCCCTCCCCCTCCTCCTCGACGTCTCTCGCACCATCACATAGCGCTGACAGTTCCGTTTCTTTGGGAGCTTCGGGTACTTAAATAAAACTTTTGCCTCACTGAAAAATTCCGCGAAAGCGACTACGAGCGATAGGGGCGAAATTGAAGGAGCTATTTTTCGAAATGACGCGAACTAGTGGAAGAAGAATAGGCGTATAGAATCGATGGTAGATGGAAATTGCACAATGAAATTGTATTTAGTTGAGGAGGGATGAGTTCTTCCCGTTCCAGTCAAATGGAAACTAAAATTAAAGCATGTAGCAGCTGTTGTAAAGTTATATTAATGCTACTTTTTTCTTGTTATTAAAAAAATTCTTATGAATTCAAAATGTGTGTTTCTCTCATTTATATTATTTTTGTGCTATTTATTCTCTTTTTCTTTTTTTTTTTCGTTATATTTATTCACGTAGGTATATCGCATTAAATTCCTCGCGTCACTTTCGGTGTGCTATAATGGTCGCACACAATTTCCCACGAGACACCGTACGGTATTACCATACACAGATATACAGAGGAAGTGGATTGTGTCCCAGTGCGCGAGGAAACTCCGGGAATAGTAGACAGAAAACGAGCGGGGGAGTAGGGGGCAGGGGGTGGGGGGGGGGGGGAGAGGAAGAAAAAGAGAGAGAAAACATCATGACTAGAAAATGAAACATGAGAAGCAAAGAATTATTTAATTCACTTTTATTGACCTGGAGAATGAATGGTTGAGGGCCTGAAGAGGGAGAGGCGGTGGATGGAATCGGGCAGAAGGCAATATGGAGAATGGTCAGGTGTGTATGATGGAATGGCACGCGGGTGATCCCGGAAATCATCCTTCGGTCACGTTCGTCACGTTCGGGAAACACCGTCGGCCGGTGTCCATGGCAAATAACTGTCACCCTCGATTCACTTCAAAACCTCGCGTCCTCTCCATCCTCCACCCTCAGTTCTCACTCACTTAACGCTATCGTACCCAACCTAAACCCGTTTCAACCACACTCAATATCGAAATAAACAACGGAGAGCGTGACAATTGTCAGTTTTGCTTCTTTTTTTTTTTCATTTTTTTTTATTGGTGAAAATCCAGTTTCCATTACGTCTCTCGTCGACAACAAAACAGAGGTTTTAATTCTTCTTTCGGGTTCATCCCCCTTTCCGTTTTATTGAGTGGTGAGATATAATGAAATGTCAAAATACGATGGATGGACTGATTACGTACAAAATATCATGGTGAAGTGCCGAAGATTGCGGATAAAATTGGCCGGAATTGGAAAATTCAACTGTTCAATCAAATCTGGGTGTGGGCAAATGACACACGAATAGCTGTGAACATAAATCAACCGGGGAATGATATAATATCAACTGTGAATATGAGGGAGTATCAATGAGAAGAGTGGAGGCCGCGAAGTATAATGATTATTCCCTTGCAATTGGGTAGCTCGGAATATTTGCCGCAAAGTCGACAAAATATGTGAATACTTGATTACAAAATTGTGGCTTTATCAGCGCACAATATGTACTCGGATTATGTTTTTTGGAGGTTGTTAATGTGGGGGATGCGATAGTGAAAGTAATAAAAGTATTTTAATTTTTTGTTAATCTCCTTTTTTTTTTACATAACACATTCATGGATTTTTTTCGCAGTATAATTTGGGCCGATGAGGCGTGAAAATTGGTGATACGAATCGTTCGGGTTTTGCATATTAGAATGTGGATTATATATTTTGTACGACAAATTTTCAAGCTCATCGAAGCGGCCATTAAACTCTGACGACTCCATTTCCTTCTGTCGATCCCGCGCAGGGCACTTCCGTCCGTGATTTCCGGTGATACTGAGCGTAGAATGATGAAAGTTACGGTGAAATAGGGGGTGAAAGCAATGAGAGAGACAGAGCAGGAGGGGAATGAATTTGCCTGAAAAATCACCAACGAAAATCCGACACAGTCGATTAATGAAGTTGCTAGAGATTAATTATACAGCCTGCGGGAATTTTGTAATTCAAATTATTAACCCGGATTTTTTTATTTTTTTTCATTTCTGATTGGCAATTAAATATACATTTCCGAGATTTAATGGTTTTGATGAGAGATCTGCATTAATCTCTGTCAGCTGTAAATTTTATGTTTTTAATTTGAATAATTGACCGGAGCGAGGGAAAAAGTGGAAATGGAGAAAAATCCCGGCCATTTAATTCGACTTGCCAAATCCTTGAGGTGATTCTGCGGGCGCAAAACTCCTCGGAATTTCAGGAGTTCCATTAAATCAAAAGATCTCAGCTTTAGGATCTAACGAGGATCTTTTGCAGGTGGTGGGGGGGAATCTCTGGTCCAGAGGTTGGGATGCCGTTGAGTGAGCCAAGCGAACGTAAACTTTAATGGCATTATAGGTGGCCTCAATAGTGAGTGAAACACCGAGTGGTGTGAGAAATTTTCGTGTGTATGAAGCCTACAACAGTAGAAGACAGATAATGTCGAGACGCTCTGAGAAGGATGCTTACCGGTAAACTGGATTAGTTGTAGACTCGCCTCGGTGCTCACTTTGATGCATAATTATTACTTGCTTGTTCATTCTCAAGTAAAGTACTCCGAAGCCCTGGTATAGTTCCGGTGTAGTCCTTGTGTAGTCTCCCTAATGAGGAAAAAAAATGAGGGAGAGTAAAAGGTGATCAAGAACGCTTGGTATAATTTAAAAAGTTTCCTGTCTCGAGGCATTCGCCGCTGAAATCGATAAATCGCGGATGTCGTGTCTGTTACACTTTTTTTCCCCCTACCCTTTCTCGTCTCCCCTCCTGTCATCCAATCAGTGATAATCTTCTCCCATTGAGTAATAAGCTGCCAAGTCCATTTTTCCATTCATCACGCCCGGATTTTTTTTTCCTCCTTTTAATATTATTAATTGCATTTTTCCGAGTGAGCTGAATGACTAATTTCTACCGTTTAATTATTTTGAGAGGGAAAGGGACACCGGTTGAATTACTCAACGACTTTTAAATCCAGTAAATTTAGTATTTTCCATTCATAAATAGCGGAAAATGGAAATTACAGAGAAAAAAAAGTATGTCTTCAGTTTGTAATGATCCTGCTTGAAAAAACATTTACACCCGGCTCTCCCTCAATTCTTTTAATTTATGAATTATTTATCTCTACTTTTGCACTGGTGTACATTTCTCGATGTAGCGACAAAATAATTCTAATTCCCCTTTTCCCCAGGGGTGGTTTCCTACCTCCATGCATTTATGTATGAAGACCACACCGATGTCCGAGAGCTTTGGTATAACCCGCAGAGAGTAATGTAGGTGTGAAGGGAATGAAATTGGTACAGCAAAAGTGTACAAAGAAGGAATGAAACGCGATGAAATTCCACTAATGTGAGTTTTCTACAGTAGTCCATGGGTCTGCTTTTACAGTGGAATATCGCCAGAGCCCAGAAGACGTTTCGGGTATTAACGTCATTCGCTGCCGAAGATTGATGGAGCAGGAAAATGCGCGCGCCCTTTTTTCACTGACAAACTCACCCCTGAAACTGCCTCCTTTTTTCCCCCATCCCTTTCATTTTTTTTCACCTTTCTTCACAGCCTAAGATATTCTCACCAGCGAAAGCCTCATCGCGTCACCTCCCTCTGGAAGATCCACCAGATTAAGTTACCTCTGGCTGAAAAAAAAATGCCACCGAGAAGGAAAAAAATGCTGTGTGCTTAAGTATTTATCGCAAATTGACGAGCGATTCTTTTTCAACGAGGATGAGCATACATATGAGGCTGGATAAAAAAATACGAGTCAATACAGGCAGAGGGTGGAGAATCACCGATAATAAATGTACACACGGTACTGGCTTTATCGTTTCGGCAATGCATATAAATTCATGATTTTTTTTTTGGCTATACAAAATCTATATTTTAACAAATACAAATGGCCTGATTTTCTCAAAATCAGAACCATCCACTCGACAGAGGTGGAGGCACGAGATAATTTCACAGACAATCCCCCAATGCATGTGTCTATCCGGGCTTTCGGGTTGGTGAGAGGGAGGGAGAGAGAGGAGGAAGAAGAGAAAGAGAGAGGGTCCTCAACCCCGACGGGGGTCTGCGATCGAGCCATTGAATTGTCGCAGTGCGGTAGTGATGTAGGTGGAGGTTTCAGACCTCAGACCTTACCCTGAACTATCAGCCTGTAAGAATACGGAACAAAAGCGCCAACTAGACTAGATAGAAGAGAGGAGAGGAAAACCGCGGGGCTTTTACCTTTTTCTCATTTTATTTGAATTCTTCTCGTTCGTTCACTAACCCTCGCTCCATTCTCCCCCCCCGTCTTGATCCACTCTACCCACCCAAATACTGCAATTTCAGCTTGAAACGTCGAGACCGGCACTCGAATCACTGCAATGATAAATTCCGAATTCCGGGGGTTCACTTGGACCTCGACAAACGGAGAGAAGACGAATGGATACAGAGTAAATGTTCACTGGGCTTCCTCTAGTCAACTCAAATCACTTGTGACTAGACAAAAAATCTATGAAAGTTAACGTATGGTGAGCTTGGAGCGCCGTTTAATCGCTGATGCTCCAGTAGTTCTCGTAATCGTGTGTGTATACACTAGACGGACTGGAAACTTTTCTAAAGGGTACGCAGGGAGGGCAGTAAACAGAACCGAGAGACCTATGCTGCTCCCTTGGGATTCGGATACTTCTTGTTTGCTCGACAATTCCAGCGTCCAGTTCAGGCAGATCGGCAAAGGGCTGGATGTAGGTCCGTTATATCCAGGAATCGAACTAGTTTACTCTTTATGCTCTCGTATTCCCTAATCAAATGAAGAACTGAGTGTTCTAGGTAAAATTAAAATAAATGGAATAATTTATGCCGTGGGGGAAAATTGGAGGATTTTCATTCCAAACCGAAGTCCTCGATTTTGTTAAATTGATAAGAGGGATCGTTATTCTCTTTGTTTTGATATCAATTTTATCCCATCAATTCGTGTTACCTATTTAGAAATAAAACAGAGAAAATGCATCGTCTATATCGCGTAGCAGAGGAGATATGCGGTTTGTTTGGGTATTCATTTCGATTGTCATGTTTATTATTTTCTCGATCTACAGGGAGGAAGATATTGTAATCATCCCGAAAATCGAATGAGGTAATTTCATGATGTCTTATCTGAGCCTGGTCGTTCGATCGTCTCAGTAGATATCTGGATATATTTGCAAAAAAATGGAAAAAAGCAGAAAAAATTAGATTTTTTTTTTAATTCCTAGGGTTAAAAAAATTCATTTCTTTTTTGTTTCGAACTATGCATTCCCATCTAATTTAACTCTGGCTAAAGTTTAATACAGCTGGTCTCAGCGGTCGATTATTTTCTGAGATAAACTTCAAAATTGTCAAAGTTTTCCTCTTTTTGAAAAAATGCAATCAGCGAATTTTGTTCGCCCCATAATGGGTCCTATTTCTACTCATCCTCCCTGATCAGGACTAAAGCAGGACTCTTCCAGACGATGAATTTCCAATTCGCAAATAAATCCCAGTAGAGCTCGTGCATAAAAAAAATACGGATGATTAAATTTAGTTGCAACTGTCGCGACCGATTGCTTTTGAACATCGTAGAGATGGCTTTCTTGTATTCCTCTATAGATTTAAAAAGCGCCCAAATTGTGCTCAGACGTAAACCATTAGTTTTAAATGAAAATGGATCAATATTCTTAAGGTTGCAGGTTATTCTTAACTCATTCTTGAATGGAAACATGACGAAAAATTGAATCAACACTCTAGTAGTAAATAAAGGACTCAACTCGAAAGAAGTTATCATAGTCACTACGATGTATCCTTTCTCCTATGTATTTACTCCTCTTCTTTTTTTCCTGACATACATTTCTCGACAATACTCTCTTTATAACGTAAGTAACCAAAGCAAAAACATTCGTTTGGATATGAAAATTTTCGCTGGTGAAACTCAGTAAGTGAGCAAGTTCAGAGCCTTCGGTGTGCAAAATCTGAAGACAAAATTAATTAATAGCCATTGTATTGGTGATTTTCTAAATTATCTGTGTTTTTTTCTGTTCAATACTCAAGTAATAATATCATGGACAAGTGATAACATCATTTAAATATTAATATAAATAAGCAATTCAATGAATTTAAACTAGTGTCGCACATTTATAATAAAATCTTTTCCTCACATGCGACTGACTACAAAGTAAAGAAGCATGGCATGAATAAATTCTAGGCCGATTTTCAACATGGTTAATATTTGAAAATAAAATCCTACATTACGTTCGCTGAGAATTTCCACCGAAATATAGAGTTTTACATACGGAATAAATTAACGAGTCGGGGAGCTAGTAATTGTGCCACTAATTCACATGGAAATGCAAAATTATTGTCCAACTTGGAGAAGCGTTTTGAAGCTCCCTCGTTGGGGCTTTAATTATCTCAATTATGACGTCTTATGTCATTCCATAGTACAAATGTTATGCTTTCTGGTAACTTCCAAGCATCCAAACATTTCTATGTTTAACGATGTCTTCGCCCTATTGTCAACGTGGTAGTTGTTGATGGGGGAATGGGAAGGGAGTCAACGGTAAAGGGTACAGCCGTAGACAACTCTACAATAATCCACAGAATGAAGGAGTTGAAACACACACATTCAACTCAACCAAGAGTGATACATTCAGCCGCATAATGTCTCATCTCTGGAATTTGTCGTGCAGTGATATGACAGTGGGTGCGGGCCCGTGCGCGACTCGCACTCCCTCGAAAATCATGCTGCAATTTGTCGCGTTGGAAGTTGGCTGATGAAAGCACTGTGAGTCACTGTAAACCAGGACCGCTACCTTCTGTCTTCCAGGATCCACCAAGCACGTATATTCTCGCGATGTTGTCGCGATACCCGAGACTCTGGGGTAACCACAATGAAACTGAAGACGAGTGAAACTCACAGCGACATGGACTTATGTCCTCCACTCCTGCATAGAGTAGTACATTCAGTTTCACTCGTCTTGCATATGTTGAATTTTGCGAGCAAACTGAATGTATACAGTACGTGTCATCCATCCTCGGGTTCCTCAAAGTGGAGTTTTAATGGAAATAGTTGGTATGAATTTTAATTACAACATCAACTTGTAGAGGACTACTGGAGCTACCAATTACTGGATAATCAAATAATTTTTGTGGTTATTTGATATTCTTCGAGGCATGGGAACTGATACTGCGAGTGTCCTGGAGGGTTTACATTGGCTGTCGTGAGGTTGTCATTTGAGTGGAGAATGAGGGTAAGGTGGAGCCGAGAACAAAGACGATGGAGGCCGCGTTACTAATCCTAGGAGGACCTAAGTAAACCACTTCTAATGGATCTTGTCACTGGGATTCCCGTGTTGGTGGTACCTATATGGCGTGTCTCGAGAGCGCACAGGAGAAGGGGGAATGGCACGGTAGAGCAGTGGGTTGGGTTAACACAGCGTTGGCCGGTAGAGCGGGAATAAAGAGCATCTCATACAAGAAAACTAAGTAAAGTTGGCTTGAAGAGTAAGAAAGCCAGTTGATGCTGAAAAGCAATCAGAGGGGTTGACAAAGGAATGGCACGTCTCTGTATACAACCACAGTGAAGAGGAATCTGATAGGGCAGGGGCAAGGCTAACACACGCCAATCAGAGTTAGTGTAGAGTTACTCTTCAGTATCTCAACTTTCCTGTAACCTCATTCACATATATATTCTTTCTCACCATGTAGAATAAACTTTTGCCGGAGAAAAGCATAAATCCACTCGGACAGATGTACGTAATAATATGGCTGCACACTGCAAATGGTAGAAATACTCTCAGAGTCACGGACAAATTTATCAGTTATTGTCGCAATGGCATTAGATCAAAGTGTCACAATTGATGGGAATTAGTTTCCTGGGAATCAAAGTGTTAGACCGAGAAATAGCGTAGTACAGTGTGCACGAGAAATGAGAGGAAGATTGCGTGGGTAGGAGAGAGCTTATAGGGTAGAATAGCCTGGAGACAACTCGGGGCGAGGACACTGAGGGAATACCCAGTAGCATACGGCAATCAGAGTTACCCGCTGAGTTACAACGCTCGGTGAAACGTTGCGCAGACGTTTCTCAATATAAACTCGAGTTTCTATCTCATCTCCAGCGATCATGATACTGTGTTCTCGTATTGCTCCCTTCCCCTTCCCACTTGCCTCCTCACCACAATCCCAATGGCAGTGATCCGCACTAACTCCTGACTTTCTTCACGTGCCACTTTAACTTGATCCGCCATGAAACAATATTCCCTCGTGTCAAGTTCAATATTTAAGACCAAAGAACCTAGAACTTCTTGAGCAAATCGTATTTAGAGGGATGAATCGTTTAACGGTTATGTTAAACCTACAATACAATCCCAGAATCTCATGCTATCAAAAACGTTTCATTCATTTATTCATTATTCCATAGTGGCTCTTCATATCTCTCCCAACAGCTTATCGTATCCCACTTTTTTTTATTCCCCCACTACGAATATATACAGCAATGATCAAAGAAATTTTTCCCCAGTTACAGAGAGAATATGTGGATTAAGCTTATTCGGTACAAAAACTTTTTCTCCCACCTCACTGAATCCAGGGCGAGCCAGGGGCTAGTTGATAACACCCAGTATATACTTTGAGCATGATATTTGGCTCTCAAAGTCCAGTTTAACGAGTACGGACGAGGGATTGATGGGTTGGTGAGCAGGAGGAGGGGGGGGAGAGCGTCGACGCCTATTAAACTCACCCATCATTCCGAATCCCCCACCCCCTCCTCCAACTATCGTACTGCATTCTCCGTCCTGTGTGAACCAAATCCCTTAAGCCAATTTACGCACCTAACTAGATGCCCTTATCCTCGAGCCAGTGATAGTAATAACGAAAGAGGACGGCTATACTTCCGCCCGCCGCACGTAAAGCGCCCATAACGTTACTTTCTGGAGAAAAAGAGCGAATCGACCCCCAGGAGTGGGAGAAGGGGAGGAATAGTGTAGTTGCCTTACACACAGCGCCAACCGTTACTGCTCATCTCATCTGAGCCCTGAAAATAATCGCTGACTATTAGGAAAAAGCTCGAATGAAACGACGTGCGCGGATGCGGGATCGCCTATTAATCTTCCTCGTGCCCGCCACGGGGGACAGTACCAGGCTTTTGCCCCTCTCGTCTCACTCTCCCACTCTCTTTCTCTATCTCTATCCAACTTCTCGGTCTCCTCCTCGACATTCCGTTGGCATTTTCCTTTTTATACCTATGTTCTTTCGTATAAGCCTCAGGGGTTGAATTCAACCAAGAACTCGTAAATTCTAACCCAAGGAACCAACCTCATCCCTTAACTAACTTCATGCATCTTTGTTGGAGACAGGAAGAATTAAAAGGTTAGGGGAGATTAATTTTTTTTCCCCCGCTCTCACCAACCCCTTTTTTCTGGTCTGCACGAGAGCGATCATCCATATCTCTTTCCTGCGTCACTCTGAGCGTTGTGGGAGTTGAACAGTATCATTAAATCATCACATACAATTCAGACTGAATTGTTAGTGGCAATTTACTGGAAGTGTACAATACTTTGAATCCATTGGAAATTCATTTTATTGATGTAAAATGCAGGATAATTCGGTCTGGAAAAATTCAATGGTGGCTGGTGGCATAAAATTCACTCAACCCTGTCAGTTTTAATTTATCAAGCCCTCAGTCCACTTCCTATCAGTGCCTCAATTCATTTCAATTTGGTGCATATTCATGTCGATTGCTCGTCCACAGTTTATCACTGTGCATGGGTGATGATCCACTTCTATCGGGAATTACTTGGCAAATAGATGAATGGGTGGGGAAGAGAGGAATAATATTACATGGGGGTAAATCGTATATGGGATCTACAGGCGTGGAAAGGCAATTCACGTCAAGAGAGAAAGGGAAAACCAGGTGTGAGAGAGAACAAGAGAGAGAGAGAGAGAAGAGAAGAGAAAGAGAAACAGTAAGAGATTTGAATCCAGTCGAGTGCGTGGCAACGGTTGCCACTGGGCATACAGGCAAACGGCTTAAATTATTAACGGCTTGTTTACAACCACAAGAGGTTGCCACTACTCAAGGGCGTGTGGATACGTGGCGTTCAATTTTCCCCTAATTCAACCAGCTCTTGCTCGAATGTAACTTAATCCCACGAGCCCAGAATACAGCCTTATATCCATAAAGTTGTGTACCTCAAGACCGCACTTGCCCTTCTACCTCTCCCCTTCGTTTAACACACACTGAATCGATGAGAGTTAGCGATAGCTTCGGCAACGAAGCTCACATTTATGCTAATTCTGTACATCATATCCATTATAGGAGTTTCAATAGAGCTTTTCAGAGGATCCGAGCTATTGAGAGGCATTGGAGAATCCATTGAGAAACGATTAAAACACTTCACCAACTTTTCAACAATGTTACCATCCACCTTCAGTGCTGTGATGAGCCTGACAAATTCTCATGTTGTCATTATTGACTTATTTATTTAATCATCAATCATTAGAAATGAGGCTAAGAAAAATTTGTATCCACCCCCTCCTCCGTCCCTGTCGCAACCCTCCAAGATTGTTGGTAATCAAAAGACCTGTGCAGCCCCTGAAAGCACACTCTCCTCTGCCAGTGATTGATGACCACATTAACCAATCCTGCAAGAAACTTCAACCCCTCAATCGCTCACTCGCCGGGATACTCCCTTCCTTGGTGTAGTGGCATCCTCCTTCCTGTAGCATTTCATTTCACTCACAATCACCACTACTGACATTTCCAGAATTTCAGTCATTCTCCGTTAACTATGACCACCAATGTGCTGCATCAGATTTTTTCCTCATCCTATCGGTCATTCACATTAGGGAGAGCCCAGGAAATCAAATTGATTCAGGGATGTCGATCGATCTTCATCTGGGCAGAATTCTCCAAATGGCTTTCATCTGTATTTTTTTTTCTGTCCCTCTTCACGTTAATCTCGTTCGTTGGAAAATTACTTTGGACGGGGGGGTGGGCGAGGGAGAGGAGTGCGGGGGTCAGCGAAGGGATTGGCAAAGGCAAGTCCGGCCATTTCCCTATGAAGCAAATATATACGCGGAGCGAGGTAAACACGTGAAACACGGTCACATTTCCCGGACACGTGTCTCATGCCTCGTGACAGCCCCACCCAGCCCTCATGGAGAATGAGTTTTTGGTGAGAGCCATTCACAACCCCGACCCCTTATGCCGCATTCTCAGTGATAACTGAGATTTTAAAATGTAATATATGAAAGTCCAATGGCCAGAGGGATACTCGATTCTCTTAGGTGGAGAAAAAAATCCTATCGAAGAAATCCCACTGAATTGAATATATTGGCGCCTGAGATTGAATTTTTTATGGGAATTTATGCGCAGAATCCAATGGCGAGAGGGGAGAGGGGATGAGACGGGGAGGAAGAGGGAGGGGTAAAAAGAGAGGCTTGGCTCACTCCGTGTGTCAAATACAGGCTTACTGACTCCGTCGCCTTCCCCTCATTCCGTATTCTATATACATGTATATATTCCACCCGGGGTCATATCGCTATTTCACGCAACGCGGATGGCGTAATTGCAAAGTGATACGAAGCTTGTGGCACGCCTGTACCATCGTGTGTACATGTTCATTACGCCTCACTTGTTAGCACTATACCGTCACCCATAACCAGATGAAATTGATGCCGTAGCTCTGAAACATTCAGTTCTTTTGATTAAGCAATTTCATATATTAAAAGCCATGTACTTGTTGCAATTTTATTTTAAAAAATGCAGTTCACCGCTTTTGGTCGGTCAAGTGAATTCATTCAATGCTGACTTTTTCTGCTATTGTTACCAAAGGCAATGGGAGAAAATTGTCAAGTATAAAATTTTTGAAAACATTTTTCCGGAAATTATTGTGTTTCGACAACTGCTCGGGTACCGTGCTCGAATTGGTGCAGAGTTCAATGGATATTATTGAACTTTGAAAATAAATGAATTTGAATAATTGATGGTAGTGGGGATTGAGAAATTCATTGTGAAAATTAAACATGACAGGAAATTGAAATGTCAATGAACATTCTTCCTTTCTGGACGATTGACCGCTGAGGGGATATTTATTGGACTTCAACCGGAATTGAATTATATGAGGATGTATGTTTTGTCAAACACAAAAATTAATTTCTCGTGAATTGTCCCAAAAGCTTTACTCAAAAGCTTTACTCTTACTTTACTCAAAAAACATTTTTTTCACGAGTTACGAACAAAATTTTTCATCTCAATATGTCGGAAAAGTACTTTTCCCACACAGCCTGATGAACATTAATGTAACTTGTTTTAACATATTTTGAAGACCTTCAAAATTATCGGATATTTCCCAACCGTTTTATTGCATAATAACGAGAGCTATCAGTCTGGCAAATTCGAATTAACTGGAATACTGATTCCGATTCTGAATATGCAGATTTAATATTTCCCTCAAAAAAATATTCAGTTACCACTTAAAGTTATTCGGAAGACAATTTCCATAATGAAGAAAATATATGTCCAATTTGTACACGCCAATTGACAGAGACATTATGATACATATTTAAACAACCTATACCTCAATTTAGACAATAGAAGGAACTGAGTTTATATTTCCCTACACCTTCAACCGATAAATACAACTCCCTCTATGGAGTTATTAACAAACTTGGGAAATTGTGTTAACAACATACACACATTTCTCGAAAACATAATTTCCTCGTGTTCCATTTAATTTTATTTGGTTACCAAGCCAAATTACCCGTTCACAAAAATGTCCATTTAAAACGCTCCCACTCTCGCGCAAGAAATCGCTATATTTTGAGTTCTTCCTTCTGCCGTCTGTTGTTCCACATTTTTATACTCTTGTTTTTCTACCCTTTGCCGTATCGACAGCCAACTGTCGGAATCAGCAATACGGAGCGTTGGGACCGAGTATCGCATGTAAAGGAGCTTCTCTCCCTACCGAGCAACGTGTGGGCGGGGGTATCCCGCGGTACGGCTTCAAGACGGCGATAGACGCCGACAGAAGGCAAGTAACCGTAACTTCGTAACTCGTGGCGTCGCGTTGCACGAGTGCTGCCACGTGCGCATTTGCGAGAAATGAAATAATATTGAGAAGAAAACTACAAAAAATGAGAAACAAGTCGAATAGAATGGGAAATGGCAAAAATGCAATAAAAATGGGTTGGAGAGATGTGATCGAGAAATGGAGACAAAAAAAAACCACCCGCACCACACCCTTCAAAATGGATCGATAGTCAGAAGTCCCTCTCTTTCGCTTCTCTTTCGGTATTCCAGCGGGTGCTTCTGCAGTACGCCGAAGAGAGGAGAAGAGGTGGGAAAACAAAAGACGGAAAATAGGCTGAGAGGAGGTTGGAGGAGAGCAGTAGTAGGGAGTGGGGAACGTGGTGGAGCAGGGGAGAGGCAATACTGTAAGGAGGATGATGTAAGAGGAGAGAAAAGACAAATTGCCCGACGATCCACCGGCGATGCGCAGGGGGTGGTCCTCTGTTGTCTCGCGCCTTGTCTGATACTTGATTTTGCTTTTCTACTTGGTTTCACCCCGTCTCTCTCTTTCTCTCGTGTCGTCGTCCCCAGCTACTCCACGGGTTCATCCCGTCTTCGGGACATACTGCCTCTCGACTCGGCGCGACTCTCCAGTATAGATGTAGATATAATACGTGACACACAGACACGTAGACTTTTCCTCTTGAGACCCAATTTCTTGGGCGCTCACATATATTTCCTCCGCGGCTGTCTGTAAGTGAGATATTCTCCTTTTTTTTGCGTAATTTATGGAGGTGAGCGCGAAGCACTAATTATTATACTCCGGGAATGGAAATTTAGAGCAGTCCTCGGCATTCTTGGAACGGCGTGATATAGAATCTGATTGCACCCGGTGATAACAAATACGAGGACACGGGATATTTTTTTGGGTTTCTTTCTTTTCATTTTCATGAATATGACAGAAAAGGGAAGAGGGATGTAATGGATTCCTCTGAAACGATTTCGCAGATCGTCCGGCGTACAAGCACGTACATTGCACAGAAATGGAGTGGTTGAGGGAGGACAGGGATGTGTAGCAATATTGTAGTATGTGTAGGATGAAAAAGGGAGAGAGGTTGGGTGAGTTCTTGTTCTATGGCTCCCTGGTGCCACGTACTTTCACGGAGCTTCGCATTCTCCGGGGATGAATCAAGCACCATGCGCGCTTTGCGGTAGCTTCTGCTCTTTTCCGTCCCCTATGGTGCAGGTATGATTTTGTCACATAATTGGTTAAAAAAGAATGAATGTGAATTAGGTGTCAACGGGGAATATTGATTTGTTGGAATTTGATTGAAGTAGTATGAATCAACGCCGGTCGAGTTGTTGATGCCAACGGAGACGGATAAATTTTGCTGAGTCGGGAGACTTAACGCGTAGAATTTCTTTTAGTTTTCATTTTAAATCGGTGGCCTGATTGAGGTGTTTCCATTAGTGGCAAACCTTTCAAAAATCGTTCTCTCTAGCCCCCATGGTCCAACTTTCATATAACAACATTTTGAAGTACCTCGAAACATAAATGATTTATTGCAAAAGTTTGGCGTGAACGATAATTTTCATATTGGGCTATTTTTTTCTCCTTTCGCTGCTGTTACCACTTTCTCTGATTTTCATCGGTGTCCACACTTCCAAAAGCCGTTTTTTTTTTATAAAACACTGCTAGGCACTTTTAAATTAACTATTAAATTTACTTTATTCGACTTTTCTCTTGTAAACAGAATTAAAATTTTGAGTAAAAACCATCTGTACTGGATCCCAATGAGTATTTCCTGTTTATATTCTCAGAAATATAACATTTGTATAAAATAAAATTCTTCATTGACTATTTCTATATTCCTTTTACATTAATATTTGGGGAAAACTAAAAAATTGTTATATGAGATATTCCACGCCAAATATGTTAAGCCCCAACCCCCACTCTCTTTCAAACTATCAATGAAATTAATATTTTCATAATAAAAGAAAATGTTTTAAAATCATGCAAAAAACTAGTCTCATGCTCTCATGCACAATTCAAAACTAAAATTTGTTGATAAATAGTATATTTCGATACAAGTGCGATGGGGTGATAACGAGTATGAAGTTGGCGGCTCCAGGCGAAGCCGAGGGCTGTTAATCATACGAGTTAAAACACCCCGTTGCACGTGTATCCGAATTATATTTTTTGTTAGTGATATTACGTTCAGCGAGTGGTGAATTGTGCCATGTTTGGTTGACTAATAAACCAAAAGTCTTTTCGTTTACAAATTTCGACTTTCCGTTTACTAGTAAACGAAAAGACACTTTTCGACACCGGCTGAACGTAGCAGCAGTGACAAAAAGAATAATTTTGAACAGAAAAAAAATGATTTTTCTCAAATGAAAATGGAATTTTTTCGGTCCATATTTTCTCAAAAATTTTCGGCATTTATATTTCTATCGTTCATTCATCTGTTTCAGGTGAAGCAATGGCAACAAATCAAGCGGAAATTAAATTCTGAGGGTATTAAAACTACTGCAAAACTTTCACTGTATTCTCCAACAATGGTAAGTTTGATTTGTACTTGAAGAGCATCTTCAGAATAATTACTTCCCTTCAGTCATACGGTCTCCTGTGTACGGCTGAATGAATCCAACACGTTTTCTTTCGCGAGATTCACCGGAATTCCTCCAAACTGATCGCTTCAAAGTTCACTGTCATTTCCGCTCCTTTGTGAAACCCCCGTGAATTCTCTCGTCGAACTGTCTCACACCCTAGTACCCTCGTCTTCTGTGATTTTGATTTTCCACGAGAGATATGTTCTTTCAATTTAAACATTGGCAAATATTTGACGTGAGAAAAATAAACATTTCTGGGTTGAATAAAAGATTGAGAGATGAATGAATTGTACAGAGGAAATTGATTTGCATTCCACTGATTTTTCTATTCTCTTATTGACTTAACTTTTACGTTAGTTTTCGAAAAAAAATTCAAATTTAAGAGGCATAGTGAACTCGTTCCAAAAATTGCCTGTAGCTCTTAATTCGCGCTAAAAATGACAGTTCATCCGTCGATTGTAGGATCAACTTAACAAATTTAAGTTACAATATCCTAATTTTTTCGACAATTCGGAAAAAAATGATAGAACTCTTTGGAATAGCTCCGTAATTTCCAGTAAAAGAAAATACGTCATTTTCATTGCACATGTCTCCCCGTGAATAACAAAATTCGCCTTAGTCCTAAAAATCTGCCTTCGATTTCGTGATTTTCAAAGAAAATATTGCTTCAGGATTTCAGTAAATTGTTGAGTGGAGTTTATGGATTACCTATCACGCAGTACAATTTGATAGAGTTGGAGAGCAACTCCGAACGTTTGTAAATCAGAAGTATCAATTTTAACTGATTTATTGCTCATATAGACTTTTTTTCCCCGTGTTTTCAATTACACCACTGTAAATGGTAACTCAAATCCTCTGATTCTCTAATACTTCACTCGTTAAAGTTTAAGCTGCTCCCAAGTAATCATGTTCTGAAGGATAACTTCACTAAAACTGAAAATTTATTTTCTCCGCTAAATTTTTACAATAAACAATTTGCCGATCCATCACCGTGATTTTATACTAAAAAAACGACACCTCCCAATTACTCACAATCTCGATGAGAAGGATTCGCTGATAAAATGAACAAGAATTTTCCTGCAACCCCCTGACTACCATCCCTAATTTATATATAAACAGGGGAAGCCGAAATTGTGATGGGTTTCATGCAGCAGTTTCTAATTTAAACGAGGAGCCACATGATCAAATCTTACCAGAAACTAGGGGAAGGAATCTGCACGCGAGAGGGAAACTAGTCGAGAGTAATTTCACCCGCACGCATAGGAAACATAGTTGCTCAAGTGCTCTGGCATTCAAGCTGACTGAGAGAATTGTTAGACGAGGCAACGAGATAATTCAAGAAGCTCAACCGTTTAAAAATTTCAAGACAAGAGGATTTACTTGGTACACGTCTACTCAAGACTAACGTACACTGCTGGGCGCTATAAAAGCCGCTGGTCGGCCATGTTTAATTACAAGTACTCAAGGGGCCCTCTCCACACTTGGCTGCATCATCAGAGACAGTTTAAGGCGGTAAACTATAAAGAGACGAGCTATTTGAGAGGCGATTTCGTGTAAAACCACTACAAAACTGGATGGAAATACCTTGTGAGTCGATGCGCCACGGGATTTCACACCCTCTCGATTTCGCTGATACGGCAGATTCTCACCCAGCCCCCACCTAGCCTCTTTGTCACGCTTTCCAAAACGTTTTGTCATCGTTTTTCAATTAATTCAAACCTGCTACGCTACCGTGACGAAAACTCACTGGCTGATTTTTATATGAATTTATGGCACAACTGATTCCGGTTGATTGATTATGTTTCTCGCCCCACCTTCAATTATTCTCCATCATTAAAGCGATGTTCGATGAGACTGTAACAAGGTATAGTTTACTCATTATCGGTAACAGCGTTAAAAGAAAATGATAATAGGAAGGATTCAAAGGCTGAGACGTTACGCGCTGCGCTCTCAAGTTTCTCAAAGTCACTGATGTAACTGAAGCGTCGTGTTCCCCAACTACCGGAAGAGTAATTTATTTGCAATCTACTAAACCATACTTCGCCTCTTCCCAAGTTCCGCAGAATTTTCCATATTTTCTCGGAAATTACTGAAGCATGTTAAAATAATCACTCAATAACCACCGTGTGGTATGGGGTTGATAAAAGCCTTCAAATTTGATTAATAATAAGAAATTCAATTTCCGGCATGCAATATTAATAAGGAAAAACCGTTTTCGCTACCGGGGTACGCCATAAATTATCATTTGAGGGTCCACTCAGTTTTGGAATCGAAACGATACGTGCGCTCGCATATGGTGCTCGGTGTCGCAGTAATGCACGTATTGAAACCTCTGAATCTAATTTTAATAAAATCATAGAACAGTTCAGGGAAGTTTATAAAACTAAGTATCGTAAATTTTTTGCCTTTGAAGTTCCATGTCGCCTTATAATTATGTTTCGACCTCGATTTTTTACTGAACTTTTCACGTACTTTTTCCAGTATTTTTCTCTCCGCGGCCCCACCCAGAATTGTGTGGACAAAAACAATTGAAATACAATTAACAATAAAAACTTGATTTTCTAACACGCAATGTCAATAAGCAGTTCCTCGGTTTGAGAGCAAGCCACAAAGGATCGTTTGAGGGTCTTTACGCTCGATTTTGAAGAGACTCTTGCCGAAACCAGACGACGAACGTGACCTACCCCTCAGCGAGGAACCCACCTGCCCCGTCCCTCCTTGACGCCCCTCTTCAACAAACTCACCCTCGTTATAGAATATAATTTAACTCTCAAATTATCCCCCCGGTACCCAACTTCGGTAACACCCCATTCCACCTATTCTCTCGTCCATAACTCAACATTGGATTACCGCTTCGTCGCTCGTTCATCAGGACAACGAAAAATAATGTTCTCAAATATTTTTCACTCACTCTTTCCCTCCAACATCAGGTAGAAAATATGGTAAGAGGAGAGGATAAAGGAGGAGAGTATTTCCCAAGTGAAGATTCTTCATGCGTTCAGTCGAACAGTCGATCAGTCATGGTCAAAAGTTGATGGTATGGAACAGAGGAGAAAGAGAAGAGAGTTAACGTTTATGGGGTTTGGATATAGCAATGGAGCGAACGATTTGATGGGAGCCAATACATTTCAGCTTATCACCTTATCTCCAATGGCATATATGAAGCTACTTGGAATCTCGGGATGTTCATACGTGAATTTTCTCCCTGTTCAGGTTGAGTGTATGTGTGTCTCCGTGTGGTATGAAATACCGAGAGACCTTGAGATTCATCTCACCTCCATAATGCACTTCTCTCCTTTGTCGGATTTTCCCTCTAACTCGTTGTTCTCTGAAAAGTGAATGAGTAGAATATAGATAACAGAAGCCATTTAGAATTTAGTTGCACCGCAGTTTTGATAAAATTTTAAATTGAAAATTGCACGGGAATGTTGGATTAATGTAAAAGAGGCTTTAAAAAAATATAATAAAATGGAAATAATGTTATTAAAGGAAGCGCAAGACGTGACTTACTTGGTAATATTCCATTAGATAACGGGTGGTGGGTGGGGGTAGTTGTTGCAGTTGGAGAGGAGGGGAGGGATTGGATTACCCTGAAGATATACGTATTAAATTCATGAGATCATATCAGGGCGTTGAATTAAATACATCTACGTGAGTATTATGGAAGCATTTAAAAAGGTTCTGTATAGTAATGACTTCGGAGGAAGAGAGAAATGAGATATGAGTGTTCTCTAGTGTCTTGGATTAATACAGAAATCGGGTAGATCTTCCGGGATTTCGGGGAGGAAAGAGGAATATAAATTCTCTTCTTTGGTGTAAAAATACTTGCTGTAAGAAAGATGGCGGAGTTCAATATATGCAAGAAATTTGAAATGAAGCAGTAGCTAGGAGCCGGATAGCTCAGTCGGAAAGAGCACCCGATGCATAATCGGAAAGTTCCGGATTCGAGTCCCGGTCCGGATTATTCAGTACTTATTTATTTCCATATATATCCTACTCGCCCCCCACTCCCCTCAAATCTGAACAACAATTTCAAAATATTGCCGCTAATGATATTTACAATGGAATTTGAAATTAATGAGGACTCGAGAGTCTAGAGTTTAGACATGTTGTAATCACTGAAAAAAAAAATTACTCCTGCCAAGGAATCAGTTCTGGTCCATTTTCAAATAAAATTATGCTGATGATTATACTACATGTGATCGTCAATGAAAACCCTTCATTATTTGCATTCATTTTTTCCAAATTTGGTATTTCTTAAAGCAATATCATTTGCAATCATGCTGAATGTTTCTAATTGTCACCGGAGTTTATTCAAGGTCAACTCTAGTGCAATTATGTGAAAATCAAATTCAATTGTACATTTAGGGACTGACTTTTCAAGTCTAGGTGTGCCTAAGATTCAGAAATAAGTTCAATTCCCCTCTCAAGAATATAATTCCTTCGGAAGAGTAATTTTCTTTCTCAGTACGCGATGTCGATGAATGTGCAGATTTACAAAAGATGAAAATCGAAATCAGAAGTAATCAAAGCGCGCAAGAAATTGAAATGAAACATAAAGACCCAGTGATACGTGGTACCGATTGACAGAGTGTCGAGTGGATAGTGTTTACATGCCCTCA
Source organism: Psyttalia lounsburyi (assembly GCA_030522865.1). Taxonomy (NCBI): domain Eukaryota; kingdom Metazoa; phylum Arthropoda; class Insecta; order Hymenoptera; family Braconidae; genus Psyttalia; species Psyttalia lounsburyi. Next base: position 45,742 of record JAPYZN010000163.1, read on the forward strand.
GGGAGAGCAATTGTATCATGCACGTGACACAATCCCTGTTTACCCTATACCCATTGGAACCCATCGAAATCGCAGCCCCCTCGAGGCCTGCAAAATCCCAGAAACTATTCCCCGTCTGTTTTCCTGAATATTGGAAAAATAACATCCAGCCAGCTCTGCATTGTATTTCCATTTCTCCTTACCGTGTGCTACCCCTCATTTTCTTATTGTCACTTTCCTCTTCATCTCCCTTTTCTTATGGAAACTCCAGGGGTCTTATACACCTCGCCCTCAATTCTCTTCCACCCCCTCAGGTCCCGATGGTTGACATTGTCAGCGAGGCGAGGCATGAAGATTGTTTTAAAGCGGCCAATTTCTCCCCGGTGGGATGCAAGCACAATCTGCCCGGTGATTTACATAAATTGGAAGACACAATGCGACCCCCAATCTTCTCATAATTCTTTCTTCCCCGACTGGAGAAGTTCGTCGCTATTCTAATGATTATTTTTTCCTTTCCGTTTCACGCTCATCCCTCTCAATCCCCTCAATCCCCTTTTTTCATCATCTATTTTTTTTCCTCCTATTTTACGGAAATAGTTGACGTTCTCTCAGAAGACACTGCAGATATATGAGACAATGTAGGCAGCAGAGAGTTGTGCAGTACTCCCATATGAAAATGACAGCGTCTTAGCTTTCCATTCTCTACCCCCCGCCCCACCCCCGCTCCCCCCCATGCCACATGTGCTCTCATCGCTATATCTGTATACTCGAAAACCTGGGGGAAATCTCTACCCGCGTCGCAGGACACGGGAGTGCCATTTATCCTGAAAACCCACCAAGCCGCACTACTCTAGACTCGCGACTATTCTCAGACCAATCGTCCTTCCAAACTCCTCCTCCCACCCCAGCGCATTCGCCGTCACTCCACCCGTCATTTCCCCCAGTTTCAACATCATTTC
>JAPYZN010000164.1:0-46620 GCA_030522865.1 Psyttalia lounsburyi
TCCCTCACCAGAAACTTGCCGCGTATCTATATCTCTCACCCACATCCCACCCTCTTTACATTCAGCAACCCTCTATTGCCACTCAAAACTTGCCCGAGAAAAATAATAGTTTGAAGAAAATTTTCAGTTTAGGCGAGTTGAATATCGTCAGTAAAAATTGAATGAAGATAACAAAAAAAAACTGATAATTGAGGAGAAATTGAATTTGCCATTGGCCAAGTTTTCCCCAAATTCTTTAACATTTCTTGAACATTTTTATTACTGGCTAAATATTTTAATTATTTTTTTTTTCAATTTCTTCTTTCAGGGGAAACAGAGGACATTATGATTTTGAAAAAAAAATCAGTAGACTTTAATTAATTTATTAAAAACCATAGCAATAGAAAAATTGGCAAGACTTGACGCGAGAAAAATCTGCAGACAATATATCAATAAAATAAATTCAATAAAAAAAAAAAAATTCGATTGAATTAGTTAACAAAATAATTTGTTAACACATGTCATTGTTTACCAAATTCGCCCGGATTTTTTTAACCATTTTTTTCATACGTGTGGCTCTCACTTGTGCTCCTGACTAGCGCCCAGCTAGCGCCCTCCGAAGAGAAGGGCAAGGAAAACAGTCGGCATTCTGGAGCAGCGCAGGATTGCGTTGACGCAGGTCTGTCTAAAAACGTCGATAATCGTTGGCGCGTGCGAGAATGCGAGAGGATGGAAAATTTTCGGCTGGATGGCAGCGCTCCCTCGGTGGAAAATAGCTGGGTTAAAATCATCTTCGGCAAAGAGCCTGGGGAAGATCTACACGAACACCTGTAAAACCTGTGGATTGGGGGTGATATCGTGTGGGAGAACTGAGGGAGGGGTGATAACTGGGTCGAGGCGAATCAGTGAGCTACATCAGCAAGAAAAATGAGGTAAATACGAGTATTCATTTATATTATTCCTAAGTCTCGTACGCGACATGTTCCTAAACGAGAAATTACCCATTCCACACCTCCCGATAAATAAATTCGCCGGGTGATTTTATTTAATCTCATAAATATTCGAACCAGTGTAACATTAGTAAATTTTTTTTTGTAAAAATCCCCGGGCACTTGTGTCGAAACGATACTTTTCTGCTGGAGTGCTCGAAATATCCTTTTCTGTCGCTAGTGAACAAAAATATACTTTTAAATTACGAGTAGACGAGAGGACTCCTTTGGAAGTGTTTTCCAGTCCGGAGGATTGTATCAATTGCCTCCGGCGCGCGCTGGCGGTCCCACGAGCGAAAAAAAACTCTTCCCCTCGTACGGAAAAGTAGTTTCGAAATACCGATTTTACTGCCCGGGAGTTTTTCGAGACTTTCTCCACTGAGTCCAATAAAATCCTATTTCCGCACCTGTACCGTACGCTACTATTTCGTGACTACTGTTTATTAATTTCTTTGCGCGGAGATAATGTAAGAAACATTTCTTTTTGGACAGGAAAATCTATTTTTTTAATCTAGTATAAATTTGTTTTTCTATGTTGAAGAGCGAAGACGGGAGATAAAAGGGAATCGTTGAGAGACGAGTGCATGACATCAGATGATCTAGACAGATAGTCACGGACGCAGGATCAAGCGGAGGCGGGTTATTTAAAATTCATTTCACTCGAAACTCCGGTATCACGTTACTCCCGTGCTCATTAGAAATTCAATGAAATAATCAGTGGTTTAATCGGCAGATTCTACTTTGGTTCGACTGATAGGGATATCTTATCAATTGGGTATTATCTGAATTTTGTGGAGGCCATTCAGTGCTGGCAGTGCTGGCATACATCCAACTGTCCAGGTTATTTCAATTGAATTGCCAATAGAGGGAATTTCAATCTGCATTTATTATTTTTTAATAATAAAATCGTCGCTTATCGAGATACTCAACTTCAAAAAAATTGGAAAACGTAAGTTTTGATGTTTTAAGGAGCCCTGTAAGAAGAGACAGGTACACATATGTCCATCCCTTTTGTTCCACTATTTTTTTCATCCTCTCTCCGTCAATCTCCCACTGAATGGACCAAATGATATAAATTATTTATGGATTTCGACACCCCGAAGGGCGGCCAAAGGGAGTGTTGGTCTCCAGTTCTACAGTTTCGCACCCAATTCAGGGGGCCGAGTGTGTTCGTGGGGTTCCACTTGCAGCTAGAAGAGGTGAGGGGGAGATGTAACCCCCTCGTTTCAACATATGCATTGCCTACATCGGTACAGAGACCATTCACTTCATTCCTAAAGCCCATTGAAATCATTCCTAAGTATACCCTTAATCCGAGTGCCTTGTCGGGGGACTACTTGTGTCTACTTTACACCTATTTTTCGCACTTATATATTTATTTGTCATTGGGATGGCACAACTGACGAGGAGATTTGTCAAAATATTATTATCAGGTGAACACTTTAAGATCCCTCCACTTGAAGTTCTTATTTTTTGGTTCTAGCGTCGCCGATTGCAACCAAAAATCAGGAGATTCAGAAAAAAAATTCTAAAAACATCAGACGATTGTTTATTAATTAATGAACCACAAAAATGTCTCTCAAAATTTCTCCAGCCCCAATAGCTCGAACACATGAAATTCCCGAAGTAAGTTAAGACAGAAAAAATTGGGGAGTCGATTAATCCGAACTGTCTCGTTCAAAAATAAAAATTTCCAATCCAAGTCTCAAAAATCAATTGAAGCTTCACTCCTGCCCCTGCAGCTAATAAAAGAAATATCACTCTCAAAAAAAAAAAATAATTGTAAGACTGTTTACAATTCACCGAGAGAGAGCCCCCGAGAGACGAGTGACGAGTATTTCCGTGCGATCGCCCCCTGCGACTCTCGTCGGGCCTGGCATATCGCTGGAGCCCCCTGGATGTTCCGCCGATGTAAATCAATGGGCTTGTGGGTAATCGCATAATAATTACCGCCAGACCCCCCAAATCGGCCCATCTGTCGATGGCCAGGGGGCGTTTTTCTGTCCCCCGCCCCCCGTCTTCACCCTCTTCTTGAGTACTTTCAGCGCGAAATCAGACTCCAGCAGGTCCTATTGTCCTCCGCCCCCCTTCCGCGGAGCCACCGAATGGTAGAAGTGATGAATTAATCATTGATTTCGATTTATTCCACTATTTCAGGGATAATATGGAGATACTCGGCCTCATTATTGTTGGTATATGTCTCTCGGCGGTCGGCGGATTTCGGGGACCTCATCATCCTAGAGGATCTGTCTCCCATCATCATTATACACCCCAGAAGGATGTCAAACTCACACAAGATACACAACTGTTGCACGACACTGCGTAAGCATTTGATTAATTAAAATGGTAATTAAGGGGTCAAGGACTGTCATAGCAAACAGAGAAGAAAAATTGCGTCGCTTTTGGGAAAATTTAATTCAATTCAGGTGAATTGTTCCTTGAAGTAACAACAGTTCTCTCTTTGTTTTATTATGGTACTTATTTATTTGGGCAATTTTTTCCCAACGGGGAATAATTCTTCAAAGTATTTTCACAACTGAAATTATTTCTAGTTCCAGGCGATTCTATTTTTCTTTTTAATTGACAAACAAATCCTTAATTAATGTCAATCAGTTCCATAAATTACGATAACGTGGGAAGTAATCGAGACGCGTCAAATTCAGAAAGTAAAACGTTAATGAATTTATCTTTCATTGAACCTGTTCTCCCCACGTGAATTTTAACCAGAGAATTTGGGTGGAGGGAAATTTGGCGTGACCTCCAAATAAATTGAATTTTACTGCAGCTACTAACTAATTTTGTCACCACAAGTTGTTGATGGATCAAAAATGATTTAAAATATTCTTTGGAAACAATTTGTTGTCTCCACTTGCTAATGAAGATTTTTATTTCTATTTTAGTAGAGAAAAATTGAAAAAATATGACAATATTGGAGGTACTTCTGTAATAAATTCGCATCAATTTTTTTTAGACATTTGATGGAGGACATGGGTGATTTCGCGAGTGAGATGGACGTGTCCAAGATGACTGAGCAACAGCTGGACTTTTATTATTTCCAGTGAGTGATAATTCTTTTAAATTAGGTATTGAGAATTAAGGCGACAATTCTGTTGAATTCCAATATAAGTGAGAATTCAGTTGATTGAATTTTCGCGAGATTCCAAACAATTTCGAATCCAAATCTCAATTGATATGTCTTAAAATCCCCAGGGCTCACGACATAGATAATAACACGAAGCTGGATGGCTTGGAGATGTTGCATGCAATTCAGCATTCGTTTCATCAGGACGAGGACGATAATGAAGCAGTTGACGAATCCAGTCAAATTCCCTTTATCGTGGGTAAGACTTCCCATGAGATTTATAATTATAAATAACAAAATATATTGCTGGACGAATGAAAACAAGCGTGATAATTTTTTCAGACAATCTTTCTCCATTTCTATGTTCTTTTCCCACAGAATTAATCGACCGAGTCCTCGAGGAAGATGATCTCGACAACGACGGCTACCTGGGCTACATCGAATATGTTTTAGCTAGACAAAAAACTGGAGTCGACACCGACAAACCCCAGAAAGACTTGAAACTCGAAATCTAAGACAACAATATTTTTCTACTGCGATTAATAATTGATAACAACTCGTCTGAACAAAGAGTGAATTTTTAAAAATAAAATATGATTATGGAATCAAGTGGAATAAAGAATTTATTCTTTAATCATATTACGAAAATAATTTTTCTAGTTAATTATTATAATATAAACCTCAACAAAATCTCTTTACGTACATTTCCGTCCTTAAATTCATTTCTCCTGGTATACATAAAAAATATAATTTATTTAATTTTCAAAATTAAATTCTTTCGTTAATTTTAATTTCTTTCTTTCCCCAGTAAAACTCCTAGTCTCCGATCCGGGATACATCGAATATATTTTAACACAACTTCTAAGACTCAAATATTCTTCTGCTATCGTAAGTAATTAATTATATGAAATAATGTTTAATCGTGTGAGTGGAAAAACTATTAGAAAAATTGCAGAATCAAGAGAAATTAATATTTTGCCCACACTCTCGTCATTTAATTATTCCTCTTCGAATTTCCCTGAGACTCTAGACAATATTCCGTAGATATATTTTGTAAACCAATTACGAGAGTTATTTTTTTATTAATTAATTACAAATTGATAATAACTCGTATGGACAACGAAACAATGAAAACGATGAGATATGATTGTGGAATTGAGAGGAATAAGATTCCGCGTGAGACATTTATGAGAATGAAACAATCCATTTTATAAATTTACTCTTTAATCATATTATGTAAATAATTTCTCTAACAAGTGATTACCATATAAGCTTCAACAAAAGCTTTTCAACTTTATTTTCTTTGCTGATTTTATTTCTAGTGGTTTGCGTCCAAAGTTCGATGGACGTCTCTCGGGAAAAACCTTCAATCACTTTTCCATTTTTATTTTTGGTGGCATTTGAACTTACCATATACTTCGAGCTCTTTCTTCTGACGTTTTCAGAGCTAATCTATTACTGGAAGAGGTACATCAGTCAGGAGTATGCCTTTTTCCCATAAATCTCTGGCAACTTGAACCTGAGACAATTGAACAAATAATTAAACAATTGCAGTGAAACTTTTTCAAAAAAATCCAATAATTTATTGAGAAGAGAAAATATTTAATTTAAAGATTTAAGAAAACCATGGAACTCACTCTATTATCTTCTCCCTCGATGTCCAAATCATCGACACGAATGAAGTCTGGATATGCCTCGACGATCTGCTTAATACCCTTGATAAGTTCCTGACCGACCTCGAGGAACTGGACATCGATCTCGTGGTACTCCCTGGTATTATCAGCGGAGTAGTAAATCCTCCAGCCGTCCTCCTCCTGGACAAGTCTGACCGCATGTTCTCTAGCCAGCCTGATCCTGGTGTCGGGTTCGATTTCGACCCTGTTCACAATCTCTCCATCTCGTCCCATCGCCTCGCCATCCTCGAAGACGGAGCACTGGAGCTCCACAGGCGCCAGGACGGGAGGTAGAAAATCGTGGATGTGCCTCTTGGCCATCTCGTCAGCAGCTTTGTCCACATCGATCTTCTCGATCATCTTCTGGAGGAGTTCCTTGGCCCTCTCGACAATTAGCCTCCTCATGTCACTGTCTTTACCTGTTTTACGAAAAAAAATGATGAGAACAAAAATTAATTTTTTTATTCGGACAATTCCAATAATACATAAAATATTGAGTATCCTTACCAGCATGAACAGCCCCCACAGCCGTAAGATAATTCAGAGGCATTCCCGCCCTGAACTCCGACTCCTCGGAGATAGCAGTCTGGAGGGCGTCAGGTACTAGTTTCTCGAGGAAATCACTCCAGCTGTTCTTCTGATAGACACTCAACGTTACATGAAGACTGTGTGAGTCGTGCAGAGTCTCTGCCTGATGGATTGTCCCTCTGGGGAAGTAGAGGAGATCACCAGCATTGAGAACCTCATCCAGAATTGGCTCTCCAATCTCCGCGGGATTCAAGTTCTTGGAGGAGTACCTGGGAAGGAACTCCGAGGCGGTCCTGGGCTTGTACAATCTCCAACGTTTCTTCCCCTCGATCTGGAGGATAAAGGCCTCGATGTCGTCATAGTGAGGGGCGAAGCCCCGGGAGCCTGGGGGCGTCAGGTAGAAATTTGCTCCGACGAAGCAGTCGAAGTACTCCTGGAGGGAGGCGTTCAGGTTGTGGAGCTTGGGAATGAATGTCTGGGGATTTAGCATTCGAACTGAACAACCGTTTGCGTAGTAATCCCAGACGACGCTGGGATGGGCTCTGCCCTCTGGATTGTGGGTCTCTCGTTTTCCGTCAACATAAGTCGTTATGTCCAGGTTCTTTGTGAAGAGGATGTGGTAGCGGCGAAGGATATCGTCGATCTGAGGAGTCGACATCAAGAGCTTATAGTAGCTGGGACGATTGCGTCTTATGTGGAGGGGAGCCTTCTCCCAATTGTTGCTGAAGAACTCGTCAGCATCCAGTGGATGAATGAGCCACCCAAACAGTGTAGCAGCCTCTTCAGGTGGATTGATGTCGTTTATAATCTTCTGCTGCTGATCAGTCTGCCCCCCATCAGGCACGAACCTCGGAATCCCCAGTTTCTGGCTCTTCCCACTGGTTCCATTCTTCTGACCTCCCTTCGTCTCCTTCTTCCCGTTGGTCCCACCTTTTGGAGTCACCTTCGCCTGAGATAATTCTCTCGACACGTCTGCAACAACTGGAGCAACTGCCTCAACTCCATTATCAACCAGAGACTCATCCAAAGGTGTAGATGTTGACGATCTCTTCTTCTTCTTCTTTCCACTCTTCTTCGGGGTCAGCATTTCCTCGTCGTGTATTGGATCCTCGATTCCATTACTCACCCTCTTCGTGGTCTTCAGTACGTCCCCAATATCCTCGATAGCCACATGAGCAGAGAGACTCAGCTTCGAGGGGGTCTTAGTAACCTGAAACTTCTGCGATTCACTCGCTGACGAACGTGTGCGTTTCAATTTCACTTCCGCTGGAGTTGTGTCGACGCTTTTGCGACGCTTTGAGTGAACTGCGAAGGCTGACACTAGCTTCGTATTATCCATCTGTCAGGAGAACAAAACAAGGCTCTAATGAGTTAGCCAATTAATACGTCCAGAGGCCAGAACTTTTTCCTGTTAAGTAGGTCTTGATAAAGACGTCTCAATTCCTCTTGGATTCTGAGATATTTAACCCAAATATTGTCGTGTATTTTATTTTATATGGAATAACATCCTCGAGGTGAGTCCTAATTTTTTAAACATAATATCATCTAGAAATAACACGAAAGAAATTCTAATTTGTCAAAGAATTCGCCAATATTTCTTGAGCTGCGAAAATATCGAAAAGCAATACAGAATGAACAAGTGATAATCAGAGTTCAACATTTGATAGGTTAGGATTCAATTTAGGTCGATCTATTCGCGTTTCTAAGGCTCACAGCAAAACTACATATGTCCCCTTGTGGAGTGAGGTATGGAGAAGCTTAAAAACCTTGAATAATATGAATTTGGTAATAATTATTATATAAAATTGTCAAAAGCCGGAGACTTACCCTGGTCCGTTGTTGAACGCGTCACGTGTGTTTACAGCCTCTGACGCTCTTTGTTTTCGAGAAAATAGAGGAATCTGCAACATCGAAGGAGCAATAAATAAATTGTTCCCTTGATATATAATTATATGCACGTAAAATCGATAAATATAGGACGAACATGGAGAGCCAGTGTACAAGTGAAAGCCTCTTTCGATAATAACACAAAAGTCGGTTTGTTTACATTTTGTTTCGTCGGAGCACCCCCTCCTGTATTTAGACATGGGTATAACCTGTCTTGGGTATTTGCCAGGGGCTGGGCATTGTTGACTTCACTCAGCTGTAAATACCTCAGGAATTCTGGCCCTGAGCACGTAGTGACGAGATGTATCGGGAGAACGTGAGAATTTCATTCAATTATTTTTAATTAAATTTTGAATAGCCTTCCAAGATGATTATTACACAGTATTTGCTTTCTGATTTTTGTCTTTATCTCTTGCATGAATGACTTAGAACATTTGGACAAATTATTTTTAAATATTTATATATTATTCTGTTTCACCTTCAGGGGAATTTGACGAGGAGAGGTCCACAGAGATCAGCAGTGGAAACTGATCCCCTGAATGAAGGAATACCTCGTGAGGTCAATCGTCTTCCACCAACTATTGTCGAGCAGTTGAGAGAGTCCTGGTTGACAGCTATCATTGGCTCGGTTTTATTCGCCACTGGAATGTGTCTTCTCTTCTGGAATGAGGTAATGTCTGTCACATTTACAACCTTCAACAGTAAATTTTTTTTTTTGGTTAATTAAGTGAGTGAACTCTCAATAATCTGGGGAGTTAATTATTCTGAATTGAATAATTAATTCTAATTTGTTGAATGTTTTTACAGGGGAGAGCAGCATCAGTGGCTAGATCCCTCGACGAAGCACTGGAGAACGTGGCCACAATAACAGACATCAAGACTATTCCAAAGGAATACGAGGGAAAATTAGTCCACCTCTCAGGGCCAATTCGGACCTCTGAACCTCTCACTGAGCCTGACTATGGTGTCGTCATTGAGGGGATTAAATTGAAAAGGAGAGTTCAGGTTTATCAGTGGGTGGAGATCGAGGAAGAGCGGACGTAAGTTGTAAACAAAATTAATGAACAATTCTCAATCATTTTTAAAATAAAATACACAGACTATTAATCTCTTACTGAGTCGAGTGATTCTTCTCTACGTAAAATAATTAATTAATTTACCGAATTTTTCTACAGTTACGCCGGTGAAATTCAAGAGGACAAAAACTACTACTACACCACGGAATGGCGCGACAAACTGATAGACTCCGACTCTTTCTACATTAGAACTGGTCACGAGAACCCTAAGGAAGTCCCAATAAAGAGTCAGGTCCAGATCTCAGACGAGGCAGGCATAGGTGAAATAAAATTGGGTCTCGAGCTGAAGAAGAAGTTCAACGACTTCATTCAGATCACCAGTGACCAGAGGCCTGAGCGCAGGGATATAAAGATGCACTCTGGCCTCTACTATCATTCAGCAGATCTCTGGAATCCACGAGTTGGTGACTTAAGAATTTTATTCTCCTACGCCGGCAAAGTTGGCGAGATATTCTCAGTTGTTGGCAAGTTGGAGAAAGGGACTATAGTCCCTTACGTGACATCCAGGGGAGAGGAGATCCTGCTGCAGAGGAAACACAGGCTCACAGTGGATAGAATGTTTCATCTGGAGCATGTCCATAATTACTGGCGCACGTGGACTATCAGGTGATGAAGCGAGTGGAAATTTCTCTTGACTTCACTCAAAAAAAAATAAATTGACTCATTTAATATGCAAAAGACTGAAGAGTCATATGATTTTGTTATTTATTTAATTTGCTGTGAGTTTCAGGGGTCTGGGGTGGCTAGTTCTGTTCGTAGCAGCCAGCTGTCTCGCCAACATATTGACAACGATAATCCAGAACTCGTCATTCCTCTGCGGAATAATAGCCATCGATTCGCTGACAATATCAGTCTCCATGTCAATAAGTCTTCTAGTCATCGGATTCGCCTGGGTGTGGTACAGGCCAATCGTAGCTCTCTGCTTGGCCCTTGCATCGATGGTTCCCTTCATCTACTCAACGTTCACCTCGTGCAATAGACAAAATCAGCACAGGGATCAGTACAGGAGGTTCTGAGTCCTCTTCATCTGAGTTTAGACAACGAACATACAATGTATTTGTGGAATTAGGGGTAATAAAAGTTGATTTTTATATATTTTTGCGAATTTATTCCGAAAAATAGCCAATCAATTTTCATTTTAATTATCCAGTTGCACAAGTCGCGAATGTGGGTCAGGTAAACAAGTGGGCATTTCCAAAACATTGCAATTATGATAAAGTTCGAATGAAAATTATCGGGGGCTATCGCTGAGGACATTAAGTGGGCAATTATGTTCAGAAGTAAACGAAAAAATGACATTGAAGTCGTGGAAGGAATGGGAAGTACGCGATTAAAAACGTTATATCAGCTCCTTCAGGCCGGGACGCTCTACCATAAGCATTTTGGACTCTAAAGTGCAACGTTTACTTCACTCTTTGCGAAAATCGAGGAAAGTCTGCAGTTCAATCATGAATTCAGCTAAAATTGTCCTGGTGATGATGGCAGTTGTTGTGGGATTGGTCTCATATGCTCTGGCTGAAGAAAAATGCCTATCCGTCGGCCCTGGCTGCATGTAAATCTGAGTAAGTCGACGTTGTTATTATTTATTGTATCTTTTTTTGAAAATTTTTATGAAAGTTACGGAACTCACGGTAAATTAGTTTATTCATTGATCACAGAATTGAGATAGAAGCCTCCCCCTCTCCAATTTAGCTCCGGAATTGAGTATTTCTCTAAGAATGCAGAGCAATTCAAAATAGAATTGTATTTTTATAGGTAAACATGTCCTCTGTACTGCGCCAATAACTCCAAATCTCCAAATGAATCCGAGAAAAAAAATCCCTTTCGATTACGCTCCAGATGAGAAATTTCTACGACTTGACTTCGCCGCAGTCCCTTATTAAATATTTTATTGTAATGCTTCAGAATGTTACTTCATCTGTATTGGTCTGAAATAAAGTTATTGGCCCGATAATCGATTTCCCAGAGTATTTTATTTATGAATAAAAATGGCAAATGTTAACACCGACCCCCCGAAAGAAAATAAAATTAAAAAAATAATACTTTGTAACTCTTTGAATAAACCCCACAAAATTCAATATTTTCAACTCGGATCTTATCTCAATTTAAATACAGTGTACGACGAATGGTTAGTATTTCGGAAGAATTTATATTTACATGAAATTTTGAAGATATCGGGTGAAGGAATATCAAAACAAAAGGTGCCACGGGTATTCACCTTGACATATGGGCAATCACCTGGATTTTAACTGTTTGTGGCTCAGTTGCGTGAGGAATTAGCGATAGACGGTCGGAACTGGCGTCTGTGAATTATGCGACACTTACAATCGCAAAATAGAACCCTCAAATTAACTTCCTTATCGGGAAGTTAAAAAAATAGTGGAGGGGTCTTTCTTAACATTTATCATAAAAAAAAATCAGAGTTTAATCTGAGAAGTGATTTAATTTATTAAGTCGCCTTGAGACCCCGTTCGCCCAATTTCCCTTTACGTTAGGGGGTTCAGCTTGGATGAGCTGACCTGGACCGTCAATCCGCCGAAGAGAGCGGGACATACTGCCGGGAATCCCAGTAAATTAACCGGAGATGGCCCGCATCTTTGAATCACAACTCGCGCGCTCCTTCCTGAACTATGCACTCCTACATCACCTTGGGTAAGCAACTTTAACAGATTATTTTTTAATCTTTAATGTAAAATTGATAATCCAAGTAAATAATTAATTGAGAAGTCCATCTGCATTCTATGAAGAAATCCCTGTCTTGAAAATTTGGAAGAGCAAAGTATCTAACGCTGAGAGAGGAAATTTATTTCCCAAACAAGTCCAGTTGTCCCAATTTATTCAATAATTTTTTGGCTGGGCTCTCCTGATTTTTTTCTCCAATTTTTTTTCTGGCTGAATAAGACCTGTTGACCCCTAGCGTAGGGCTTGGCAGTTTTTCAACGATCCTGCGTCCGGAAAACGCACTCGGCACCCCGAGAAAACCCGTCAGAGCCAGGAAAAACTGGCGAAGAGGAGGGGGTGACCCCAGGCAACACATGTTGTTCATGTGTGAGGCCACATCGCACTCCTACATTCCATAGGGATTGCGAGGGTGGAAGAGCGAGTTGTGCTTCGCGAGAGCAAGAGAGAGGAAGAGCTTGAGCGGGTGGGGACTGGTTTGCGACGTGGCTGAACCTCTAACGTTTCGTCTAACGCAGATAAGTCTCCCACGGCTATCTAGGCCCCTATTTTCCCCGTATTCTCTACGCTCTACCTCGCATTGAGGCAAGAAAAATTAAATTTCAGGAGAATCGCACAATTTTTGGGAGTCTAAAGACAACAATTTTCGGTACACTTTAATCTCAAATGGAGTACGAATATTCAGTGTCGAATTACAGGGAATAACAAATATTTTTAGAACGTAATAGAAGTATAATAATAATATAGGAATATGTAAGCTCGTGGCTAGGGTAATTTTCGGGGCTAATCTTAATTAATCTTAATCAATTTTAATGTAATCGTCAGTGTCCGGACACTGTCGAGCATCCGAGCCCACGAAATTCACGGAAAAGAATTCAGTCAGCCGGAAAATCCCTTGTTCCCGGTAGAAATCGGCGAGACAGAGGATCACCCTGACACCGAGCTCTGTATTATGTTGAGGCAGGTAGAGGACATTATCGACAGTCGAAATGTACCTGTCCGGCGGTCAATGGCCCTCGGATGCAGTCACTTCTTCTGTCTGAGGTGAAACCCAACCCTACATGGTCCATTATGCACAGAACGAGTTTTCTAACTTCTAGATTTCATTATTCCCCTCCGACTTCCACCCGACCGAGATCATCGAGCTCCGTTGCTCATGCGGAGGACAATTTTCGTTAGAATTATTCCTCCATCAGTCACCTTTCCTCATCTCTAGCTCCGTTTAATTCAAAATTAAAGTATAATTACAATTTTATTAGCTAGTCGCCCCCTGGGCGGATGCATTGCGCAGAATTTTCTTGGAGTTTGCCGTGTAATATTAATATATTAATTGTAGTTTGATTAGCATGTGGGCGCCGCAGCTTCGATTGTCCGCGCGAGGAATCACCGCAGGCTCCAGCGATGCCGAATGCACTCTATCCTACCCGAGCGCGTTTAGCGAAATTGCGGCAACGTCGCGCGCCAGATAATTTCGTATGGCATAAAAAAACTTGCTTCTCCGAATTTTGCAGTTAAATACCAGAGTTAATGAACAATTTCTCGTTAAAATTAATTTAATTCCAAATGCATTCACCACTCAATTCTTCAACAACTCCTCGCACATCATTCCTATCTTATTCAATAATGATAATAATAAAACCTGATATTTACTGAAGGTTTTTAACACCTGATGGGACCAAGCGAGCGTCGTCTCCCTCGGAATTTTTAGACACTCGAGTGTATCCCAATTTTCTTTTCAAGATTCGGAGAGATACCCGACCGAGGTGGCTGAAATCTGCAAGGGGAGCAGAGCCAATGATTCACCTCTAGCCCCGGTAGAATTTTTGTCCTCCCCGACCCTCGTTTCTTCTTTATACAGAAAACAAGTTGTGAGGGAGTATCTGCGGCTGTTTCTCGGATGAAAATTCTAGAGGCGCCATAAATCATCACTGAATTTTTTTTTTTTTTGAATCGCAACGTTTCCGATATTTTCTTCAAACCTCAATAAATTTTGAATTCACCTTCTTCGTAAGTCATATCTTTTTCGATTGTTGACTTGACTGGGACAAATGCAGTCCCAGTACAATGCCTTAAGGAAGAGAACCATAGGTGAAACGTAAATGCCATTGTAAATAATTTTGTCCGTTTCTGGAATACTCAATAGAATATATTTTGCAGGAGAAATCAATAGAATTTTATGTATATATTGTTTACATTTTTTTCTATTTACGTATTTTGCTATCGAATTTCGTCAGCTGGAATTTTTTGAATTTTTGTTCACTCTTTTTAGATATTTAAAAATATTTAGTAATAAATAGAATTCTGTTAGTTACTCTGTTCAACACATCACATTGGCGAATAAAATCTTGCGCCGTTGAGTTGGCAGAAAAGGAGTCTAATCGCGTGAAATACCTCGGCGTATGGGTAGCCTTATTGCGATTTAATTGTGCCCGACGCGTGTAACTATCATAATTAGCCTTCGGCGTTGACGTAGATACGTCGAAACATTTTTGGCTGTAAGTGGCATCACTTGAACTGACGTCATTTGAAAATATTCCCTGAGTTCGAGAATTGGCTCTGACTTATTCAGTGAATTCATAATATTTTCATGATTTTCTAGGGATAGAAAATTTTAAAAAAGTGAAAAATAAATAAAAATCAATAAATTGAAATGTTATTGGGGGCGATGGATGGGCTCAATAATACCCATACATTTGAGAAGAGGAAGAAAGAGTTTGAAAAATTGTTCCTCGCTAAATTAAAAATATTTTTAAGTCAGGAAAAATTTGAGCTATCAACACCGGTAAAATCCTGACTGTGGCATGATGCAGCACGATAACGTCTACATATGCACGGTGAAAGGCAGACCGGAAGGCATTAACGTAGCCCAACAGCCGGCAATAATATCGTCGGGCCTGCCGCTGATTTCGGTATTTTTATCCCGAAATTTCCCACCAAAATCGTTTGTAAAAAATTTAAAAAAAAGCCTTACCAATTTTTTTTTCCTCGGATGGCCCTCTCCAAATCAGCATTGGCCTTAAAATAAATGCAACTGCTGAGCTAGTTTAAGCGCTCAAGATGCATGCCAAACTCAGTGCCAAATCCCAGAGGACGGGGGTGTAGGAGGGGAGCGCTACAGGGTGTGGTGAGGCCCTTCGGTTTCTTCTGCCGTCTTCTTTTCTACAACCCCGATGGGAATAAAAAAGATACATTCGACCTCTTGTGCGCCAACGGCGGGCCGGTTTTCGCTGCCTGCTGCAGTCATGCGACTCTGTCTCGACCCTAAACCCGTAAAACATATTGTAGTGGGGATGAGCTTTCCGTTCAGCCTTTTTTCATCATTCTCACAGGTGTTTCACGTAGGGCCTTACGCCACACAATGACGAATAAAATGATGCTCGATCAAGTGCGAGTGTTTCGTCATTTTTATCAAACAATATATTTTCGTCCAATCCACAATTTTTTTAATACTCTTCAACGATAAATTTTCTATCCACTGTTTTGCAGTTTTTTTGGCTCCGCAAATTTGCAAATATTTGAAAAATGCGCTAAACGATTGAGAATTATTTTTTAACAGAGCATATCTTCTTTTTTTTTGTAAGAAATTGGCGAGAGAACTCTCGGCGGATGTATTGCGCAACATTTTATTGCAGTTTGTTGTAAAATTTTAATATATTAAGTGTAATTTGGTTAGCATATGGGAACCGCGACTTCGATTGACCGCGCGCGGAATCGCCGGAGGCCCGAGCGTTGCCGAATTCCCTCTACCCTAGACGGACGCGTTTCGCGAGGTTTCGGCAACGCCGCACGTCCGCCAGTTGCGTATGGTAGGAAAAAAAATTGATTTGATATTAAATTAGCTCACTTTATACACAGAATATGAATTAATGTATGAAAGATATATTAAATTTGCTTAAATTATGGATATTTATCCGTGGGATCAGCTGAGGCGACACGTCTGACTGTCGTCTCGGTTTCGTGTCTCCTGCTAATGCTTATTACAATGAGCTCCTGTAATGCGAAAAATTCTTAGCTTCAGGGATGACACTAATGGCAACTGCAATTGTTAGTCTAATTACGACGGTAATTACAACTGTTAAGACTGTTATTAGGAGCCATTAGATTAATAGCTCAATAGACGTAATGAAAATTTAAGATATCTTCAAATGCGAGGGCTCATTAAAAATTTTAGAATGACGTGACATTATTTAATTACATTACAAACAATTTACGCATTGGAAAGAGTTCAACTCGTGAGACAATGAGATATTTAATTAATTTTTTACTTAATTGAATTTAGTTTGAATAATTATGAGAGATTAACATCTGGAAGTCTTTGGGTCCATTGGAAAAAAATTATTAACATAGAAAATGTTATTCGGATCCAACAGTAGCTGTCGACTGTTAAGCGAAGATAATAACAACAAAGTCAGGTGAGCCACCCAATGCGAATGTCATTAAAATTTTTGAGTATTTTTCATTCTCAGTACAAATACCCAGATAATGGATAAATACATATGTACTGATGCACGAGAATTCTCAATTATCGCCGCGGGTTGCTCGCGGTAATTAAAATTGTTGTTGTTCACTTTTTCTGAAAGAAATTCTCAGAATTTTTTCACTTTTAGAAATTCGTTGAGAATTACGCGATAATTCCATTTCCATTGTCAATGTTCTTCACTTTAATTCTATTAGTTAATTATACAATTATAATCAAGTTGCGATGTGAAGGGATTAATTCAATTCTTGAAATTTAATTGAATTAATTGAATAGAATGGAATGAAAAATTTGAAAATTACATCCTTTCAATTAAAAAATTACAGAAAAATGTCTGCGAGTCAACGAGAGTATTAATTAATATTCTACTCCTTATTATCACCACTTCCCACCGATCGTTAGTATTCCCGTGGATCCGACAAAATCTCTCCAAATCGATAATCTAAAATCTGTAAAAAAAATAATTTTTTTATCTTCCTCGGCGAAAAAATGAAGCCCAAAATCACGGAAATTTCCCATTACCTCCAGGTACTTAGAGGCCCAGTGAAATCGTCTCTTAACGATCATTAATAATCACTTGGCCAGTAATAATATCGAAACGATGCGAATGGCCATTAAAATTTTTGACTATTCTCCATTCTCGGCGCATGCACGCAGAGTGCACATGGCAATAGATAAAGTATACATATATATATATATGTATGTAGTTGTACCCCAATAGTTGTGGGCTGTCTCGTCTACCTAAAAAGTGCCCCCTCCACAAGTTTTTCACATGGTTAGAATGATCTATCTCTCTCTGTCCCTTGGTTTTCCTGATCGCCCGAGGGGAAAGCCTGAGTTTTTCCCCTCCTCTCGACCATTTTGTGCTTCGACCTTTCCCCGTCCTTTATTGCCATCCACCGAAAAATCCCTCGCGAGAACACTGGCTTTCCCAGGCCCTAGACCCTCATTTTCAGTCGTTTCAGTGCAGCATTTCAGCGTTTGTCGTTATTCGCGCACCATCTTGAGTTACATCTAACGTGTCTGTGAATTTTCCGCTGGGATAATATCCCCCCGGGTTTTTTACTCTCGAGTCAGTTGAAAATTGGGCCCGTCGGCGGTCAGTGACAATTGAATTTAAACCCCTCAATTTTTATTTATCCCGCAAATTTGAAATTTTTTCCCCTGGATGACGCCGAAATTGCGCCTCGCAGAAGTCTCAGTCGGTCGCTACGTTTGAACGTAAGTGTTTACTGCGCCCTATTCTGCGCATTCTTCGCAGTACCGATGATGCACTCGCCATTATTTTTATTTTTCATTTGCAATTTTTGTTTCTTTACTATTTTCATCCCGCCCCCATTTTCCAACGATCCCCCTCACTTTAGAGGAGTTTTAGCGGGATTAAATAACTGCATATGCAAAAAATAATTTGGGGGACGTGCATCATCCGGCGCATTGATATTATTTTTATTTTTTAAGGAGGAGAATTTTTTTTGGGCGCAAAAGAAATGCGACTGTTCGGTGAGAAGACGTGTCAGCGGGTGACTGATCTTTTCCGAGCGGTCGCGAATTTTTTTTCGTCAATTACAATTGTTTTTTTTACTAATTATTGAGATGATTAGGGAGGGCAAAAAATTGTCGAGAGGTGAATTTGGGAGGAGCGTGATAAGCCCTTCGGACAGGGCTTGCTGCGCTGCAAAAGAAAATGGTTGGAAATATTTTGGGATTTTTTGATTTACAAATTTTTATTATGTCATTGTCGTCATGATCGATACGAAAAACATCAATTCCACGAAGTTCAAGTATTGGAGGGGGAGAACTAACAGTGATGAGTCGTACATACTGAATTGGTGACGCCTGTATCTGTGTAGGTTAGTCGGGCGTCAGTACCCGAAAAATATTGTCTGTGGGACAGGCTCAGACAAAAGTTTGCTCGCAAAAATAAATCGAAAACCGCGATAATCAGTAGTTTTTCACTTGAAAACAATTTTTTTGCTCGAGTTACCCTCACGGTGAGGTCAATTGCGCAAAAATCATCGGTTAAATGTTGGGTATGACGGGATTTAATATTTTTCTTGCGAAAACAACTGGCGTTAACTTTTGACAGCGATTTCTGCACCAACCGAATGCCTGCAGACGTCCCTGACTCGAATCACCGACCAATCGCGTACAAATGGCCATATTCCGGGTTCTGTTTGCTAGCTTTGGCCTTGCTGAGTATTTACGCATATTTCTTTCTATGGCTAATTGCAGGAACGAAAAAATATATTGATATGGAGAATTTGGTGTGACGATTTGGTCGGCCTTTTTTTTAGATTTCTCTTGTTCTTTAAACTTTTGCAATTGCAATTGTTTTAAACAGCAAAAGATAATCAATTTTTTATATTCAGTTGTTTATTGTAGAGAAATTCATGATCTAGGTATTGCAAAATTCAGATCCAATCGGTTTTAAATTCCCAAAATCCGCTGTCTCCGAAACGATCGCTCAACATAAGTCGACGATCTTCTTTGGTTGAAATAATAATCAATTTTTTAAATAAAATATTTCACGCACGATTTAAAAATTGTGCTTCCGCTTTATGTACTAATTTTGTGGAGTATATATTTACCAGAAGTAAAATTATTTAACTAGAATCGTAAATTGTAGTTAAACTACTGCCTTGAGAAATTTTTTTGACTGAAAATTCAAGTAAGCCGGCCAGTTTTAATTTTGTGCTGTTAAAGAAAAAATTGTAATTTCGTAGAATTTTCTGTGGAATATGAAATGTAATTATCTCTTCCCCCTCCCGGCGCCTAATCGAATTCAATGTCACTCTCCCCAGAAATTACTCGGCCTTTTTTCTAATAGCCTTTCATTGATTGTCAATTCTAAAATGAGTAGTCATGTTGTAGTATTTTTCCATCTGACTAATACAAAACAAAAATCCTAATCAGTCTTCATTACAAAAGTCGATTTTCGCCATGAAGCGCGTGGCGTGAGTGGTGTCTCAATCTTATCACAAAACTACGCATTCCCAACTTCCCATTATAACCGTCATTAGATAATGACCTATTCGCAATTACCACCAAGCTCTTTCTCTAAATTCCAGAAATTTGACTCACAACAAAATGGAGTCGTCTACCAATCAGCAATACTGCCTACGCTGGAACAATCACTGCACAAATCTCCAGTCAGCCTTCCACGAGTTGCTGCAGAAGCAGGAGTTCACAGATGTTCTGCTGGTGGTTGAGGATGGTGATGGATCAACATCGATCAAATGTCACAAGATGGTATTGGCGGCGTGTTCGAAATTCTTCCAGACCCTCTTCTCCCAGGCCCCCTCCAACGAGCAGTACCTGATGCTGCTGTTGCCGGGTGTCAAGGGCTGGGAGATGGAGGCAATTCTGGAGTACATGTATCAGGGAGAAGTCTGTGTCCTGCAGAGCCGAATCAATGATCTCCTGAAGGTGGCAAAGCTGCTGAGAATCAAGGGTCTGATTGACGATGACATTCAGGATACTCACAACTTCGAGTCTCCACCGCCAACGATAAACACCACTAACTACCAAACTCCCATCCAAAGAGACTTGCGAAATGCCCCACGTTCACCCACAGACTCGGTGTCTCTCCCTCACAATAAGAACACCCCATCCCCAAATCCCAGTCCAGGTGCTCCCCACAGAAGATCAAACCGCTGGAATCACCTGTGCAATCTGTCGATCATCGCTGAATCTATGCTGAACCCACTCCTTGATCGAACATCAGCAAATCACTTTCCATCAATTCACGAAGCCAGCGAGATTGAGCAGAATGAGGAATTAGGAATCCTGAGGAATGTTCTGGCGCAGAGCCCTACAGACAGTGGACAGATCCTCTCACCTCAAGATGACAGCCTCGATCTGCCAGCGACCCTCAACGGACACAGCGCCTTCACCGCTGATACTCCCCCGAGGAGGGGGACGAAGAGAAGATCCTCGCAAGAGCATCAGCAACGTAAAACCGGTAAGTCCAAGACCAGATCATGAGTAATAAGGAACCATCCTGATCAATTTGAATCATCCTCGTATCGATAGCGTACTCATGTCGGATGGTATGAATTATTTGAGGGCCACTCGCAGGTTAACATTCATCACAAAATTATTGTCTAGACAATCAGATTGCCAAATCAGCTTTGTCCTCTGTATTCCCAACATAAGTCATGACATTCTGATGTTTCTTCTTTCACAGCCGGCAAGAACTACAAGCTGTACTCAAAAGAACAGATGGACGAGGCGATCCAGAAAGTCGAGAGGGGTGAGTGCGCTTTGGGGGTAGCTATAGCCTTAGGCATTCCATCTCGAACGCTTTACGATAAAGTTAAGAAGATGGGAATTAAAACACAACGAACAGGGAAACGACATCGCAGGTGCGACAACAGTGCTTACTCCCCTCAGAGAACAGGTCGCAATCGGAATGGTGATATCTACAGAAGCACCACAGATCATGATGATGCATCAATTGCACTGCTGAATATGGCCCAGGGCCACGGCCGTCCGCTATCTGAGACCTCTGAAGCAAGTGAGCCAGGTCTGGAGAGCATCAAGAAGAGTCCAAGCTCCATCATCCACGAAGATGCTGCTCCGAGATCGGAGAACTCCGACGCCAGTTCAAATCAGGAAGACGAGGGCGTCAAGGGGGACAAAGATGTTGAAGATGTTCAGGATCTCTCGGTTAGACGTGCACAGGTGATTGTATCATCTGCTGAAAATCACATCAAGAAGGAGAAAGAATACTCGTCCCAGGACTGATTGCGTGAGTCATTGCGGCAATTTTCGTGAGACTGAGAGAGTGACTGTATCCTTCCTCTTCCCTCTGCTTGGAAGACAGACTGAGAATGATATGGTGTTTAGACTGAGGTTGGCGTAGATGTCTATCAAATAGGAATATCATCGTTTGGATATCACCGGTATTTTAATCAGATGTATCATATTTGGATTTTACAAATTTTTATTCAGTTTTATTTATTTATTTTACGTTTTCGTGGTGATCATCGTTGAGCAATTGATGACAATCATGCCGAGAATCATCACATAAATTTATATGGTTGTAGAACTTTAGAAATAGCAAGCTTACCTGGGGCTCAATGAACATTCATTTGGTCTTCATCTTACTTCTTAATTTGAGATTTCTTCGTTAGGCAGCCATTGTTGGGACAACAGCTAACGAAAATATGTTAAGACACTTCTGTTAAGAATGATTGTGATGTAAATATAGGAGATTATCAGATGCTAATCGTTGACAGATGCTCCTCGTGCCTTTTCAGCGATGAGAGGATGGACAAATTATATGTACCGCCATGCGCAATTGAAGGACAACACAGCAGCCGACATTAACTAGAAATTTGTTACATGAAAGATGTTAATAGTACAAATAGATGTTAACTATATTAACCGAAACGATCAAACAGTGGCCTTGGGATACAGTGGCAATACGTTACTCGATGGACAATTTACCATAAACTGGAATTGGTCATAAGACTGAGAATACTTTTAATCCGTCAAATCAGGGACACTGAGGCCCGCAAACAGGTACCACCGGAACTATTAGGTATTAGATTTAAAGTTATCGTCGATAGTTACGAGCATTTCATTGTCAGTCTTGCCTTTTATGATGTTCAGACCATCTTCCATTTTATTATTGGTTATACACGTGGAACTCCTGAAGAAATGTGGCATCTGATGTCAGCGAATATTTTAACCTCTCGAGGAGATTTCTGGCTTAAGGTGAATATATCAAAGGGTGAACAATTGACCGTCCAACGGCAAGACTAGTAGCGACTCAGTTTTGAGAAGTTGTCCTTCTTACGTACTAACGCGATCACTCATGTATCAGTTCTCTTCGGGAGGAATTTATCAATGAATATTCTAAGGTTGTTATTCGCGCTATCTCGTAGGTATTCATTTATTAGACCTAGGCTAGGTTCTTTTCTGCAGAGAGATGAATTGTCATCTATTGATTGATTTAAGATGATTGTTAATCAGTAGGTTAAGGTAATGTAAGGTCTCCAGACTAAGTACAAAGAAAGTGCCTGCTATACTTCGTTAACTCTACCTCAATATTATTGAAACCATACTCGCACGTAATTAGTTGGGTTTTAATCAGAAGTTGTATTTAAGGAGTAGGCTCACTTTAGATAGTGATCACTCACGGTTTGGTGACTATTCGTCGTTCGCGTTTTTGGAAAGTTCAATGTTGATGAATGAATTTTGTAAAATAATTGTATTCCATTTGTCCAACAATTATTGTCCATTTTTATCAATTAATTGGGGGGCTGGGTATTTTCTTGAGCACCTCTTACTTCTACGAAGCATATGAATATTTACTTAGTCTCAGAATTTTGGTACTGAAAATCTGAGAAACACTCTAAGATCATTTTCTTTTCTCTTCTTTAAAGAGACAAAGGCTTTTATCGGCAACATTTGCATTTTGTTTTTTATATAATTATTGTTTGATCCTAAATATCAATTATTTCAAGTCGTCAGCTGTAGTTTTATTCCAAAATATTCGTATGAATCAGTTGACGATATTATTGGTGAAACCATACTCGTATGTAATTAATTAAATTTACGCGAAATTTGTGTTTAGGTTGTAGGATCACTTGGAATTGCGAGATTACCTCGCGGTTTCACAAAGTGTCATTGGTCACGTTTATAAAAAGTTGAATGTTGATGAATAAATATGATTTTTCGTAAAAATTGTAGCCAACGTGTACGTCAATTACTGAACATACATTTTTGGAAATTCTGGTGGCCCAAAAGTAGTGAACATTTGTTTTCATGATCTCTTCTCAATGATACTCCGTATCAGACAAGTGAAGTGACAGGAGAATGTCGAGGAATAGGGAAACCGAGAGCTTCATCCCCCACGGCTGACGCTGCAGCTGGTGGTGTTCTTGTTGCTGGGGATCCTGAGAGGAGTTCTATGAGACCAGTCGACGACGAGGTCGCATTCGTTATTACCAGAATCAAATTAAAATCTGTGATCAAGTGGCCCTAAGACTTGGAGTCAGACGCATTCAATCTTCAGGAGAATAATTGAAGTAATGAATTCAAGGGATCATCCAATTATCTGCAGTAAAAAAAATAATTAAAGGAATTCTAAATGATTTGTGGTCCCGTCAACAATTTCTCATTACCTGATAAGTATTTTAATAAACCCATTGATGTAAATAAAATTTATATAATTCAAATAAATATTGTTCCTCTTAATTGCAAATCTCCAGAATAATTTCGTACTCAGGAAAATTGTAAAGATCTGTATCCCTGGGTCATTTATTTCGAATTTGAGAGCTCTTGTCCTAATGCAATTGCCATCAGAATATTGTCCGCTGACAATCCGCTAATAGTATCAATCGTCGTAATGCGTTTTGATAAGAGCAAGTCGATTGCTCCAGAATTCACTCAGTCTGAATATCCTAATGCGACTCAGGCTTCCTTGGATGGCAGAAAAATGGGCATGAACGCGATGGAGAATACCTGGATGACAGGTAATGAAGAATTAAAAAAAAGTAAATGACTTTTTCCTTAAGCGACCAAATAATTAAATTTTCAAGACCAGTCAAAAAAATCGAGGCAGAAGATGGACTTCTTGACAATGTTAAATAGTGTCACCTGGATATGGCAAATCGCCGGGAATTTTCCGATGTCTTTCCTGGGTCCTCGTAATATGAAAAAGTGTCGTTTCAGTAAGATCCTCATGGGGTTCCAGATCCTTCTGTTCTTCATCTGTGTCGTTACCATCTCCACTGCCCTTTGCTCCTGGGCGTATATCGTGAGGTACATAAATTTATTTTTAAACATTCATTCGGCCCGCTGGAGTCTCATTAATTGGCCGCATAATAATAATTATTCTTATGAAACAGAGAGCAGGCCTGGGTGATGGCAATGGCAGTGATTATCCGGATCTTCTCGTGCCTATGCTGCATGGTCATCAACTGCTTCATGTGGATAATCTACCGGAAAGACGTATGAGAGACTCACAGTTTCCAGAATAATTTTTACCTACCCCGGAAAATTTTCTTTTTATTTTTCTCCTCTCGGATAGTTCGTAGATGCCGTGGAGTTCCTGGCGTCGCAGAGTCTCATTTTGAATCAGCTGGGCTGTCGACCGGACTACACCTCCTGTCTCAGGATAATCAAGACACTTGTCTATGGCATGCTGACGATTATTTTACTGGTCATCTGCTTTGACCTTCTCGCCAGTCTCCACCACTGGCCAGCGTAATTGATAATTAATTATATAATCAGGATCTTCCACTGCTGTTTACATTTTTTTACGAGTATTTATTTAATTAATTCACTGTGTTGGTAATTTATCGTGGGAGATGCTCTAAAAGTTCTGATTGTATTCTCGAAGGGGAATGATTGGAGGCAGATCAAGAAAAGATGATGTTCTCAAGTTTGGCTATCAAAGGATTCATTGGTCTATTAATTATTAATTAGTTGGAAATGTTTGTTCACCTGTAGATTCACGATACCGTCATTTTTGCAATGGTTCTTCTGGAATTTTCCCCTGCTCGTTCAAGTCATGACGTCCACGATATTCTGCGCATTCGTTATGATTCTGGGACTCCATTTTAGAGAGTTGAATGTCAAGATGGCGGCAGTGAGAGACAGAAACAATTCGTCGTCGCCGAAGGCATGATTTCCACTGGATAATTAATTAATTACGTATTCAATAGAGAAATATCGGTGACTTCAATGAATTTTGGAGGCTGGGATAGGATGTCAGGAATTATTAATCAGGACATTTTTTTTGTAATTTCAGGTCATTGAAGTCTCCAACGGGTGCGCCGAGAGTGTTCGGTTAATTGCCAAAGTTCATTACAATCTCTGCAAAATATCTAAATTCATCAATCGACTGTTCAATGCCAATCTCGTGGTGACAGTTGTCACTGCATTTTTTATCCTGAGCTCGTCCTTGTACTTTATCTTTAACGAAGTGGTGAAGGACGCGGAGACGGACTACTGGGCCATCGGCAATTATATATCCTGGGAAATCACTACTGCACTCCCGATAATCGTGACAGTTATCATTTGTAATTTAACGTCCAATGAGGTCAATCGCTCGTTAAAGTTCTATTTTTATTTTAAATAATCGATAATTTTTATGAATTATTTATAGGCGGAGCGCACTGGGAAATTAATTCATGAACTTCATATTGAGAGTTCAGAATCAAAAATCTATCAAATTGTAATTCAATTTCTAGTCGCATTAATTAATAGCTAGCATTACAAACATATTGGAGAAATTATATAAATTGATAAATGATCAATTGAATTGACTGATCAAATAATGAATTGATTAGTTCAATTGTTTTATCAATCGATCATTAATTTATTCGTTAATGTTTTATGAGGCTAATGAAGGGGTTAATTAATCAATTTAATTGAATAAATAATTTATTACAGATTCGCTCATTGTCTCTCCAACTCCACCACCAGAAGATTGAATTCACGGGCGCTGGCCTCTTTCCCATAAACTCGTCTCTACTGCAAACGGTATTATTAATTATTTAATTGTGGGGGATTTTTTTTGCATGTTTTTTTTTATTTCAGATGATTGGGAATATGACGACATCCCTCGTTATTCTCATTCAATTCCAGCCGTCACTCGACTCCGATTAATTTACTCAATAAATTGCGAACAAGGGCTGATTGATCAAGTGCTCTATTCAATAATTTCCAATTGCGCCAGTAATGTCAATATTATTTTAAACCGCTAGTCTGATATCTAATGAAATGTATAGTATCAGTTAAAGTGTCAATAAAGCAATAATAATTAAACAATAAAAATATTTATTTCACTTGGGCGAATAATAAAAAAATACAGTCAGGTAATAAATAAATATTTATTCAGCAGAATGTCAACAATATAAAATATAAAATAAAATAGGGTAACGACGCATAGATTTAGAAAAACATAACTACATTTTTTATAAATTTAAATAAATGAATAACAATTGAAATATTCATCAAAATTCACAATTTAATAAAAATCTCTGAAATAAATCCCAAATCTTCTAAAAATTATGATCGTAAATAATTTGAATATATTCAATATATTCATAAAAAAATCTCTCAATAAATAACAAGTCCCCTGGAATTTTCGCATATTCTCCATAAATATTCTCATTAAATAAAATAATCGCGAGGGAAGGGGAAAAAATCGCCGCGGCCGCGGAAAAAATCGTAATATAAAACAAAATCATTGCAAATTATCCAGAATATCTTTAATACTTCGGCTATGAGTCATGAATTTATTCGCGTCAGCATTGACCCTCTCATGCTGAGTCAGTCTCTCCAAGACCTCCACATCGGCCATCGCGTCGTGGAGAGGTCCCCGGTAGCCCAGCAGGTCCGCAGCGAGTGACGGTAATTTATAATTTCTGCACCTGGACGGTCTGTCTGGCAATTCGTACTTGAACATCGAAAGAGTATCCACGAATCCCCATACTACAGTAATTAAGTCATGGAGAAGATCGACTTCGCGGGCCGTCCGGCAGACGATCGGGGCATCAAAATTGAAGCCATTGTGAGCGATCAGGAGGACTCGTTCCCCAAGAGTTGACAAAAACCTGACGAACCTCGTCATCCCCTCCCGCGTCGTCACCGCTTCTACCGGGCCCTGGGCCCTGTCATACATCACCCCCTGGACTACCGATAGTCCAGTGATTTCGCTGACCTCCCCAGGAATTCCAGTCGTCGGGATCAGGTGCTGGTTGAACCGATTCTCCCCGCACTTGGCCGCAATTTGGATGATTTCAGCGGTGGAGGTGTCCAAGCCATTCGTCTCCAGATCAAAAAAAACTAGGGAACTCGGATCAGCGAATACCATCCAATCCTAAAACAATTTAATTCTAATTTCTTCCTGCCAAATTTTGGCAATAAAAAAATTCATTTTGGGCCAGCACGAACAGATTCAAGTTCTCACAATCCGCTTCCATTTGTTCTCTGACTGAACTATTTCTCATAACAATAATTTATAATTTAATTAATCATTCTATTTAATCCCTCCTTAAAGAATATTCAATTGTGCAAATTAAATTTCTTTTTCCGCGCGCAAAAATTTTTCTACGAACAATTCCGCGCGCTCGCCGCACGACATGTGCAATGAGATGCACTTACGCGAACAATTTTAGTTCGCGACTAGCCTCGGTACAAGCGCATACTCAGTACTTATTCTTCATGAAGTGTTACAATTGACATGTATTCCGCGCTCTACGTTTGCGCAGTTCATGGAAGAAAATGTACAATCGCTGCAGGTCATGTTAATTACATTCGTGTTCTCAAATGTAATGTTCGCAAAATAATAATAATTAGATTATAATAATAATAATACAACTGCAATTATCAAGTACGGACTGCCATTGCTTGCCCCGAATTTTTCATCGACTCTGTTATATACGCGTAATTATTTTCTACAAAACAATCCAATCGCTGGTTAAAAAAATATTGCGAGTAATGTATGTAATGCAACAAAATTCCACGTATGACAATCGAGAGTCGAGAGTTGTTATTTATTCTGTGGGAGTAAATAAATATATTGAAGAATTATTAACATTGAATAATATTCACCTGGCAATACTCCAAGCTCTTGCAACAATCCTCCTGGGACATTTTAAACAGTTGCAATCCGGGAAAGTACTAATGCAATTTCCTGTTGTCAATTGCAATTGCAGAATGATTTTTTTATGGTTTAGGAGTCGGTCTGAAGTAATCGCTTTTGCAGTAAATAATGGCAGAGGCTGAGATAAGCGCAATTGAAGGTTGCTTGTGGCTTATCAATTTTTGAGATGATAAAATTATATAATTATATTTGGGAATTGATTGAGATGTAATTAGAGGAGGTTTTTTATATTTTCTGGAGGATTTTTGGTTTGGCTGGTGAGCTTAGGATTTAATTGGGGCTTTTAGGGGATTATTTTACGTGTTTATTTTCAAAATTTTAAAATTTAATTCAATTTCCCCGAATCCTGGTCTCAATTGGACTTATCATCAATCACCAAAGCAGATTTTTTGTCGTCGGGAATTTTCTACTAGACCGACGGCGGTCTAACGAAGCTCCCAATCAATTAGCAGTAATTAATTAAGTCTCCCCAGTTTATTTATGAAGTTAATTGACGATATTTAATTATTCTCTCCTTCAATTCTTCCGAAAATAAAAAATTATATATTAGCGTTCATTGGTAGAGTAGAAATCTGCCTGACCCGCCTGAAATCATCTGACAGCCTCCGGATTTTTTTATTTATTTTCCCCCACGAGTCAGGACATCCCAGATAACCACAAATACAGCAGTTAAAAAATGACTGAGGAGGGACAGCAGCCGGTGACCGCTGTCATCACCCCCGCAGCCAACTCCCTGGCGCCAGAAACTCCTAGTGCAGAAGTGGTAAAGCCCAAGGGTGACAACAAAAAGGAGAAATGCAAGCCAATGACCAAGGTACGTCAACATCTCCAGGAATTATTATTTTGAGGTTAAGAGAGTTATCTCTGAAGGCTCCCACTCGATCACCTGCTCCAGGTGACCCCGTTGCTCTCCAATTTCTAATTGCCTCCGAGGATTCCCATCCCCAAGGGCCAATCAATGAACACGAAATCAGTTCTGATGATCCCAACATCCTCTCGTGGCCAGTCAATGCTTTATAGGTCATGGCAAATGTTTACATGTACATATGTATATTATTTATCAACAAATAATCATGTAGAGCACGATCTCGATGACATTTGTCTCATGCACGAAAAATCAGTGAAATTAATCAAATTTGAACGGCTCAGGTTGTGATCAGGAGACTGCCGCCATCAATGACGCAGACCCAGTTCGTCGAGCAGGTTTCGCCGCTCCCGGATCACGATTATCTGCACTTCGTGAAGGCGGATATGTCCCTGGGCCAGCACGCATTCTGCAGGGCGTACATAAATTTCACAGATCAGAAGGACATCTTCATATTCCGGGAGAAGTTTGATAATTACGTGTTTGTCGATGGCAAGGGCACGGAGTACCCGGCGGTGGTAGAGTTCGCGCCGTTTCAGCGGCTCCCGAAGAAGCGGATCGGCAGGAAGAAGGACATCAAGTGCGGGACCATCGAGACCGATCCCTATTACGTTACCTTTCTGGAGAGCCTGAAGAACCCGGAGCCTGACGCCGCTGGCGCCCAGCCGAAGACTGAGTTCTCCTTTCAACCGTTCGATAATGCCCAGAAGAGGGTCACCACTACTCCGCTGCTGGAGTATCTGAAGCAGAGGAAGATGGAGAAACAGCGGGTGCGCGACGAGAAGAGGGAGGAGAGGAGGCGACGCGATCTGGAGAGGAGGAGGGCCAAGGACGAGCCGACGATTTCTAAGGTGAGACATTATTTTCTGATTCCATTGGCAAAAAAAATTCAGAGGAGGTGCCTTCAACCACCGAATCACCTGATCAGCTGAGGAACAGGTGAGGTAAAATTCATTTGCTCCCTTTCCAATGGTTTTTTAATTTATTTTCTCTCCGGAAAAAAAATTGGGAGTGTCGGTTGCCTTTTTCCGAATTTAGCCCATCGATTTCACTTCATATTCTCACAATTTTTCGTGTCTCAAGAATTCTAGAGCTCACGTCCTGAAGGAGTGCTCAGTGAACTCAGTTGGAACACAATCGCATCCTGAGTCTCCTGGCGACACCTGCCACTCGCTGTCCTCCATGATTTTCACGATTGGTAACTCGATTTACCGATTTGTTCATTTATTTATTTATCAATGGAATTCATGCCACTGGTTGTGAAATTCTTCCGCTTTTTATTGCAGCGAAATCCAAGAAAAATCTCTTCTTTCCCTCTAACAAGAAAAAATGTCGGGCAGTCATTGAGAATTCCATGCATTTCGTGAGAAACATCGCGTCATGAATTCCATTCAATCCCAAATTCGATGAAAATCCATGAAGATTTTTTTCACCCTCCCCTCCGCAACTCCCAGAGCTCCGGACTCGAGTCGACGTATCTCCAAGAAATTCACGTACTCCAGGGCATTCTCTAATCGATTATAAATATATCTCTAGAGTTTATTTAATTTTGACCCTGCCCGGCGACGAAATAAAACAAAATATCGAAAATCATTCACTGGCACGCGCGAAAAAAAAATCACCTCAACTCCATCACTTTACGGTTATATATTATTAAATAAAATGATGATAACGGTAATTACCAATTACTATTTATTTATTGCACAACAAGAGAATTTTGAACGAGATCTCCCAGAATTCTCCGAGAACTGGAATATAATTTTTTCGAGACTCAGATTAAAATTAAAATCATCCGATTTATTTAGTTCACTTGAAAGGAGAATAATAATAATTACAGGTCCTGAAAAATCCAGACGCCGAGCGGGAGGTGGGTCGCGAGAACAAGGAGAACAAGGAGGAAAAAGAGAAGCCCCCGAAGGAGGGGAAAAATCGCAAAAAAGAGGAGAAACTACGAGATAAGGTATTGGGCCCACGAGATCGTGAGGGTAAAGCGTCGGGGAAGGGGTACAAGGAGGACAGAAAATCAGATCGCGAGGGTAAACACCAGAAGAAGCACGAAGACAAGAAATCATACAATCGTCGTGAAGAGCACAATCACCCGAGGGAGGAGAGGAAATCGGAGGGGAGAACTCCAAAAGAACCCAAAGAGGACTTCCGCGAGCCGAGGGAAAGGTGAGAATCTGTCGCCCAAGTTTTTAATTAACCATAATTAATTAATTTGGCACATCTAGGGAGAGAAAAGCCGAGGAGAAGAAGGGCAAGAGTTACGAGAAGATGAGGCAGGAGAAGAGGCGCCTGGCAGAGTCGAAGAAGCTGGTGGAGGGAAGTGCAGAAGGTGCTAAGGAGGACGGGAAGAAGGAGGACGGGGAGAGATGTAAAAAGGAGGCGAAAATTGAGAGGACCGAGAGGGCTTCTACCCCACCGGAAGGCGGCGGAGGTGACGCCGGAGATAAGAAGACTCCCAGTGAAGAGATAACTCCAAAGAATTCCGGTGAGAATTTTTTTATGCAACAAATTTGGAATTCGCAGAACTTACGAAATAGTTATCCACGTTGATATAAATTTCCTGTTCCGCTCTTCGACTTTTCATTGCCATTTAATGTCGCAGCAGAAGGTAGAGAAGGGGACACGATGAGGCCCCCAGACCCCGCCTCACCCAAAAAAGCATCACGATCAATTGAGATAGAGGAGACTGAGCCCTCTCCCACCGCCAAGAAGACCCAGAAGCTGTCCCGACGAAGGAGTTCTCTAGAGAGCGGCGGCGACGCGGGTGGTGGCGATGCGGCCCAGTTGAGGAGGCACAAGTCCCTCGACGGAGACGACCAGAGTAATCTCCAGAAGAATGTCCACGACGACAAGCACAAGGAGAAAAAGGACTCCAGGAAGGAGCGAAGGATAAGGAATAAGGTCAATATTATCTAAACACTTCAGGATATTGGAGATATTGGTTGCGTGTCTCCACGAAATATGCTCCCAACATCTCTGCGGTTATTCTAGTCGATCCAGGTTTTCCCTATTTGCGTAATTTATGGGGTTTCGAGTTTCAGGATCGACCGGCCATGGAGATTTATCGTCCTGGCATGGGCAGGTTCAGCAAGCAGAGGATCGAGCGTGGAAAATCCGTCACCGAGGACAGGGCCACATTGTCCGAGAGCCCCACCAATATCTCTGGCGAGCAGAAGTCAGAGTTACGATCTATGACGTTTAAGCGAAGTGTCAGTCGGGATAATCCTTAGTTAGATTTTTCGTTTTTTCATTCGTTAATAAAATGTTGATGCAACATTCATCGCTTGTCTTCAATTTTCATTCCTCAAAGAATTGATGGAAATTCGTTTACAGTTCCTGGTGATAATAATGGACACGTTGTCCTCATATTTTTACGACTTTGGGGGAGATTGGCGACTGTGCAAGTGACAGAATTCAATAGAAGAGAACAGAGAATGCGTTCAGGTCTGTAATCCGAGCTACCCTCGACAATTTTTATTGCCTGGAGAATCCCCTCGTGGACGTGGGAACACGTCCACGAGGGGATTTGTCCGCGAGAACATTTCACTTCACTCTCGCTTTTATGTATGGAAGTAATGAGGGAACATTTTTTTTATTTATCTTTCCTCGGTTTACTATTTATTTTATCTATTTGTTTTTGTTTGTCTGTCCATCAAGGAAGACTTGTGACAATTTCCTGGTAAAAAGCTGTCGGAGAATCCTCTTCTGCTGCTGAGAAAAAAAATAGTCACCTCGGCGAATAAAATTAATTTTCCCCCGAGATCTACAGATGAAAAACGAAACTCATGGTGGCCTGTATCTGGTGAACAATTTTTCGGTTTATTTCTCTCTACCTCTTTTTTTTTGTCCCTCGAAGGGATGGTTTTATTGCTCCCGCAATTTACGTTACGACCTCCTGCCCAACGCTCGGGTTTTCGGCAGCGGGGACTCCCGGAAAATCCCGTTGGCCTACTGATCATCGAAATATGACCCTCGGGGAGGAATTCTATTGAATTTAATGGGAATTTCAGCCGGTTTAACTCTTAAAGTCGGATCAATTATTATAAGCGCAGTCAATGGGATTAAGATGAAGATCTGGTGAGAGGGATATCCTTGGATCATTTGATTGGAGTGAGAATTATGGAACAGTCGTAAATGAGATAATAATTATTGGGATAGTCACTTGAAAGACTTTTCTTTTTTTTCCAATCATCGGAGGCAGTTTTTTCTGAATTTTCATTTGAGAAATCCGGTTGGCATTTTGCGAATCAAAAAATAATCTCCAGACTGAAATGATAAATAATCGGTGATGTTTATAACTCTTGGGGAAACCCAAAATATTTCTAATAAAGGACTGAAAGGAGAGGTGGACGCACGTGAAGAGGTAAAAATAATTGTTTCGTTGAGGGGGGAAATACGGGCAGCCCTTGAGGATTTTTATTACTGTCAACCGCGTGGCGGAGTGCCTCCCCCCAGGCCAATAATTGAAGAATCCATTGGAGCGACCGACCGAGTGTTTCTTTCTCCCCTTTTTATTCCATTTCCATTCAAAAAGAGGGGTAATCCCTCGTGTTTTCATGTGGTCTGTAGATGCTGAGAGATTGTTTCATTTGCTCGTCACGTGCAGTCTGAGCCCTCGACCCTCTAGAATTTATTACACCTTTTACCTGACCTTTTTTTGTCTTTAGGAAGGAACGTTTTATGACTTTTTCAATTGTAACGATGTCGCACACGTTTTGAGACGGGAAAATTATCAGAGGGTAGAGTTAATCCGGGGAATTCCCGTTTCTTATTTTTCTCTTGGATGAGCTGGGGAATTTTTGGGGAAATCTAGGCGAATAATTCTGTATTTAACCCTCGAAATCAAACCCAATCATCACGCGTTAATTATTATGAAGAGAAAAGTTCGGAAAAAATTATTGCCGAGCTCAATAAAATTTATTTGCGGTTGGGTAATTTTTTCCGGAGTACTAGCAATAATTGTGTGTGTGTTTTTTAATTATTTCAGGCACCTAAAAATTTCTGTTTAAAACCGCCCCGCCGCCTCCTCTCACGTGACCTCCAGGTACCACTTCATTTGCTACGTGCGCAAGCGTGCCTCCCCCTTTCCTCCCACTCGCGAAAAAGAAGCCACAGAAACCCGTTCCCTCCTCCTCCTCATTATCCGGACCGATGCACTCGTCAACGAGACACATCGACGATAAAACAATTGTCGGATGACAAAAGAAAGCACCGCATCATCACGTGAGTACAATATGTTCACTAAATCACCCGAAATACCTGAAAAACCGCCGAGAAATTTCGCTATTCTAACCAAATAAATTCCCCGGAAGGCCGAAATCCCGGGTAAAAATACTAGAAAATCTCTGAGTCCCAAATCGACATTCCCCTGACGTTTTTCCAGATCCCGGTTACCTCCCAGCCCTCCTCTCCTCCGCAAAACTGTCTTTACTCTGCGATTTTTCTGGTGGAAAAAAAAGTCACTCTCGTTTAGTCGAAAAGTGAAGTCTTTCCGCGATTTTCCTCCACAGATGATAAAAATTCCGAGTTTCCCCAGTCCCTCCCCCGCCGTGAACCCCGAAACCGCTTCTGCTTCGCCCCCACCACCAGCCGGTGGCCGGTCGGCTCCTCGATAATATAAACACCGGCCTCTCGACACAAATTCAATCAGTCGTGACTCGTTCGCTACGTGAGTGAATGCTATCGTAAATTAACCGTTCCACTCAGTCCGAAATCATTGACCTCGAACATTTCCGAATCAGCTTCTGAACCCCCAAGTGTCGCTCAAACTACAACCAAGAAAATTAGCTCCACCGAGTACCTCCATTTTATTTACATTCCGTGTATTTGTTGTCCGTACAACTGCGTTAATTCCCTTCGTTCCATTTCCATTCAGACATAAAATCATTCGTGTCGAGTGAACCGCGTTAATTAATTAATTTTCCTCGTGTGATCGTCAAAAGAGGAGATGGAGGAAGCAAAGAAGGAGGTAATGAAGGTATTGAGATCTTACCTGGCAACGGTACCGGGGGGAATCCCCATGGCCCAAGTGAACAAGGACTACAGGGCCTTCGAGGATGAGGACATCGACTACAAGCGTTTCGGCTTCGCAACCCTCGAGGACTTCGTCGCCCAAGTCCCGGGACTGCGTCGGTTTCAAAAATGCGGCGTTGACTACGTCGAGGGCGTCAGAAACACCAAAACAGGGCACGTTACAGACATGGTAAGCAAGCAGAAGAGGCCGAAGAGGCCGAAGAGGAAGCTCCCAACGATGGATATGACCTCGAGACGACCGATGATCAGTGGAATGAACCAGGTGAGACCGAGGTACAACAATTATGAGCCGCAGTCGCCCAGAAGGTCCTTCCAGGCCCCCAACCTGGGGGCTTACCAAAACGCCCGAAATTATCCCCCTCGAAACCCCGGGAATGCAGAATTCCCCAGAAGTTATGGAGCGAGAAATAATGGAAGTCCTGAGCCACCAGTGAAAACTTATCCTCCACGAAGCAATGGAAATGCAGAAGCTGTCAAAACGTATCCTCCAAGAGCTGCTGTGCATGCAGAAAGACAGGTGACGACTTATCCTTCAAGACCTGTGCTTAAATCAGAACCAACAGTGACGATTTACCCTCCACGACCTGTTATTAAATCAGAACCAGGAGTCACAGTCTATCCTCCAAGAGCTGTCGTTAAATCAGAACCACCAGTGACGATTTATCCAGCATTTCCACCGATGGGAGAGCAAATTCCAGAGACGAGGGGAAACCAGAGCCAGGGCAAGAGCTCCCAGAATGATAATTTCTCGAGGGTGAGGTCCCCTCCCATTCATAGTTACCAGAGTTACAACAACAATGGCCTTAAGCTCAGTCCCCCTCAGACACCTCAATCATTCAACTTCCCTGACGATTTTCGTGGAAATGTATTTAGATCTGATGGTTCAGGCATCAATCAGCCAAATCTTGAGATTGATCCAGCAGCTGCACCCAATGGCTATCGTTCGATGCCTCCATTGGTGTCCCTTGGTCAGAACGACAACCAGAGGATACCTCCTCTCAAGCTCATGAGGCCTCTCAGTGAGAGACTCAGGAGACCCTCACCCGAGCCTCCAATAATTGAGATGGCCTCTGGAATGAAGAGCGCGGAGAGCTCGTTTGGATTCTCAACTCCACTCACCCCAACTCTAGAGAACGGGGACCCTAGAGACCAGTTGAGCGCACTTGTCAAGAGGCTCAACCTCTCCGAACCCGAGTATAAGACTCTCAATGTGGGCAAGGGAGGCAGAATCAGGATTTTCAGTCAGGTCATGGTGGGCAAGCAGAAGTTCAGCAGTTATCCATTCGATGCTGTCGACGAAGTGGAGGCTGCCAAGTTGGCCGCTGGCTCTGCTGTCAGCCAACTCCAGAAGCTCGACAGATCTCCAGTCGAGATGAGGATCACCGAGGACAGGGCCCTCGTCATGCAGCGGATCCTTGGGATCGTCGATGGTCATCCTAATGGGGTCTTCAGGGATCGGCTTCCAGGGTTTTACAAGGACTTACATGAGGAGCTGTTGCCTGAGGACTGGGTGACCCTCATCGAGCAGTGCCAGGAACTCTCTCTGGAGAAGGGCGTCGAGAACTCCGTCATCGTCTGCAGGAATCTTTCGAAGAAGAGCCAGAGGCCAAAGAGCCCTCCTCTCTCCCCCAAGCGAGATCGCCCTCTCATCAAACCTCCCGCGCATACCCCACTTCCCCTCCTCCTGCCCCCCAGCCCTCTCTGGCCAGTCTACGTCTCCCACGTCTCCTCCACTTCGGACGTCTGGATTCGTCTCCTGGAGGACGAGTACAACGAGAAATTCTACACAATGTCCCAGCAGCTGAACGTCCACTACTCCAGCTGCACCGAGCCCACCACTTCAGTTGCCATCCTCAATTACTACGTCACCAAGATCGACGACGAGGCCCACAGGGTCAGAGTGGAGGGACTGGATCCCCTGACTGGCGACGTCGAGATCTTCTTCGTGGACACTGGCGACAATGACGTCGTCGATCCCACAAAACTCTTCCCACTCGACAAACAATTTCTGGGAGTTCCCCCACAAGCCATGAGAGCCTGCCTCTCCTCCTTGGAAGAAATTCCAGAGTGCGATACAACGACGGAAATTGCTGAGAAACATCTGCTCGACAAGACTTTCTACATGCAAGTGTTGAGTCGAGATCAGGATGAGCTCAGTCCTGTTGTCGTGGGGATTTTCTACGACACCAATAGTGAGGCTGATGTCAATGTCAATGAGATCATTTCGGAGGAGCTGCATCGCGTGATGGAGTTGACGAGGCCTGAGGCGCAGGTGGCGGTCAAGGGAAAACTGCTGGAGGTGTTTGTTTCACATGTCGAAGTGAATGGCGATGTTTACCTACAGGTGAGTCTTGAAGAATTTTCCTCATCAATTGCACTGATAATCACTTGACAACCGTTGAACAACTGAAATAATATTCAGATATTCCTGTCAGTAATTCAATTACTCTGAATATTTTCTTCTAAAGCTCTCGTTATCTCCATCAACTTCATTAATTTTCGTCATTTCCCTATCGTACATTTACTTACTTTACGAATGTAAATATCTTTCAACTCTCGTTCATTTTCTGCAGGTGAAGAACGATGGAATAACAATCCTCATGAGTATGCTCAATTCTCTTCTGGAGGGAGTCGTGGAGAACGAGGGCCTCCTGAACAAAGCTCTGGTGAAGGGGCCACTCGACCCTGAGGAGATTTATCTCGCCCAGAAGCCCGATGGCGCCTGGGCGAGAGTCCAGGTGTCCTCCAGCGATCAGGACATCTCCGCCAGGTCCATTGACTTCGGAGATACCGTGGAGATCGACCTGGGGAAGATTCTCAGGCTCAGGGAGCTTTCCGAGACTCTCGCCAGATTTCCAGCTCAGGCCATCAAAGTCGAGATGAATAATCTGGGGAGGGCGAGGTTCACGGAGAGGATGAGCTGTAGACTGAGGGAACTCGCTGCTCCTGGCGATGGGTTACTCTGCAAAATCGTTCAGGCTCCAGTCTTTGGAAGAGCTGCAGTTGTGGAGTTGTTCAAGAGAACTCAACCTGAGAACTTGCTGATATCGATCAATAATACTTTGGATCTGGAGTCGGAGCTGATCAAATGTGGGGATGGGAATAATAATCTCAGGCGGAAGAGGCTGGAGAGGAGGGGCAGCAAGAGCAGCGATGACTCGCTGAAGAGACTGATGAGCCCGGAGATACCTGCAGTTGGGGAATTCTTCAATGTCAGGGTCACCAATCTCGTGTCCAGCCCTGGAAATTTTATCGTCCAACCGTTTGAGGAGAAACCCAAACTCGAGGTGAGGCTTTTGAGGCGACTCCAGCTAAATAAATAAAGTCATTAGGAAATTGTTTGCTTCTTCAAACAAAAATGATTTGACATTTTATCTTGCGACTATAAAATTGAGAAAAAAATTCCCTTCTTAATTTTTATAAATGATAATTTATTTTGTTGAACTATTTTTGTTTCAGTCAATGATGGAGAGCCTCCAGGAAGCTTACAAGACTGCTGATGCACCAAAAATACCAATGAATGAGCTGGAGAAGGGAAAAGTTTTTGCTGTGAAGAATTACGATGGCTACTGGTATCGGTGAGTTATCAAATAAACGCAAATAAATCTAAAAATATCTTGAGCGTTATCATTTATCAACTTGACGAAGAAATTGGTGGAAGCTCAGACTTTCGGGAATCGGATGTGGTATTTTATTTGTCAAATTCAATGGACACCAAAAGCTTGATGGGATTTTGGATATTTTGCATGAAACATTGAAGCTGAACAATTCTTTTCAGTGCATGTATTAATCGAGTATTGGATGAGCAATTGGTGTCTGTGCATCTCTGCGACTTTGGGAGCATATGTATGGTCACATTGAGTCAAGTGCAACCGCTGAAAAGAGAATTCTTCGATCTACCGTATCAAGCTATTAAGGCTAGACTAGTTGGTAAGCCAAAAGTCTAGTTCTCTACTCTCATTCATTATCCTCTGATCTACTGCATTAAAACTTTTCTCAACAATGTTTTTTTCTGGGAATGTCTCGGGCAATTTCTCTATTTTCAAACGAATAAAATAGTTTGAACTCGAATGTCTGGAACTTTATGAACCTCGATGCTCCATGAATCCATTCATTTCTGTTCACTCAATAATTGAGGTAATGGAACAAATAAGAATATTTTTTCTGACCACTAATTCAGGTATTCAGCCAATAAACGGGGACTGGTCTCTCCCAGCATGCCTGCAATTCCAAAAATTAGTCGTGAACAAGAACTTCGCATCCGTAATCAGGCGATTAGAGAACGATGACTCCACTCCCCCCAATGTAAC
Organism: Psyttalia lounsburyi; assembly: GCA_030522865.1. Taxonomy (NCBI): domain Eukaryota; kingdom Metazoa; phylum Arthropoda; class Insecta; order Hymenoptera; family Braconidae; genus Psyttalia; species Psyttalia lounsburyi. The sequence continues at coordinate 39,211 of JAPYZN010000164.1, forward strand.
CCTGGGCTTGGAATTAATTGATGTTACCCTGGCGGATCGGGACATCTACATCCACAACATTCTCATCGACGAACGAAAGGCTCTTCCAGAGGCAGTCTAGACTAGATCCTTGGACAGAGTCCATTAATTTCCATTGATTCATTAATTTCAAACGCTAGGACTGATTAGAGAAGACTCGTCGATTTACAGGAATTCTACGTTTTTCTTCGCGAAATAGAGAGTAGGTCAGTCACAACTAAAACTCCCGTGGTTGATTGTTTATTATTTGGACATAGTGTAAGCAGTATTAGTAGACAATACCAATTATCCTTGAAGTTGAAGTCTGATTTGTTCATGTGAATTAATTTTACTCGAAAATGACGAATTAGAGTTGAATAATTTTGGTTGTGAAGTTTGTAGAATTAACTGTTCATTATAAAAGCCTATTTTTTACTGAGCAAAAGCTAATATAACTTATGAATTAATTACTAACAATAATTCTTAGGAGTAGGAACAAACCTTTGATTTAAGTGCACTGTAAAATTATATAATAGTTTAATAAATCAGTTTGGAAAGTTACAAGGTTTTTTAATGTTATGCTAATTAGTATTGGAAGTGAAAATACATTTTTGTCATTTATCGATCTTTTGTTATTTAACGTGATTGAATTATTGCTTTTGGCCGACGGAAAACCCGACAAAAGAGGAGAATATTCCGATGGGTTTCACGTGAGGGAAATATCGATGATGCGTTTAGTGGAGAATGAAACTTAGAGTGCACTGGTGAAATGAGATTAGTTAAAAAATTTCAGAGATTTTATTTTTAGCATCTTGGAAACTCGGAGAAAAGAGTTGAGGGCTACAAGCTGGGTCTCTTCGCAGCTTGCGAGATATTCACTAATTAATTAATTGATTGTTTGCCTTCATTGACACCTTGACAAACTAGCTCAAGTATTTTATAGAAAGACCAATTACTCTAGTCCAAATAAGACTCACTAAAGACCTTTCATTGTCCCCTGGTCCACCAGAGATGAAAAAAATCCAGGCACTGTCACCAGCTGAAGCCACTATTTTCAGAGCACCCGCGAGCAATAAACAAATCGTCGGAATGAAAAACTCCGACAGTGGAAAACGACCCGAACTGCGTGAGGCGCCTTCAAACCCCAATTTTCCCCCGGAAAATAAACTAAACCCCCGCCCCTCGCCCTCCCCCATCCCTGAAAATGAGGAAAAACTCGAGGCACTCTGATTCCCCCCCCCCCAGCGGCGATTAAAAAAGCACCACGAGAATAAAAAAACAACAGAAGAGGGGATAGCGCGAACGCATGACGTAAATGATGAGAGCGGGCCGGCCGGTGGCTTTCAAAGTGTCCTCCCGAGTTAGTCGTCAAGTGTCGATCGGTTAAAAAGGTAAACCCAGAGGCGAGTAAGCCCTGTTCCCCAATCCACAATAAAATCTGTAAAAACTATTAAATAATCTGCAATCAATCCCAATAAGAACAATCATTAATACCCAAACCACTAATTCCGAATTATTGAGGATTAAAAAGTTCTAGCGAAAGTAATCCGGATTGGATGCATCATCGGCAATTAACTCATTGGACAAATGGCAATTGGATCAGCGGAATAATCTGACTAATCAGTAATAGCGAGGCTTTTGATTTGACTCAGGGAATTAAATAAAATGCTTGGGCTTGTGTGGCGGAATTGGTGTTGCTACGTATGTCACTGAACTCGTCGACTTGTTGCTTCATTACACTCGCCATTCAACGGTCATGAAGTAATGAGAAAGGACAATTTCGTGACAGAATAAAACTAATAACTGGATATGCTGTGCCACACAACAGTCCAATCGTCAAAATTTTCCATTAGTTCCAGGTGAAAATTTAAACCAGACGATTTTGTAAAATTCCATATTGATCGTCTGACAGAGATTGATTCATCGACGACGAGAGATTATGTCTCGTTGTCCAATTGTTGCCAAATTATTAATGGCAATGTGAGGGAGGTAACGAGTGGGAGCAAAATTTATTTTCATAAATTTTTGGATACTAAATTGAGAGGAATTTGTGGGGTACCAGGGACACTATCGTCATCGAGAGATAATGATTACAGAACAGACGTGGACGATGATGCTGGAACCCGATGTACCCAGCTGCAATGAGTGAGTAATCAGTGGGTGGTGATGAATGTTTTGATTATGGGTTTACGACGGGGAAGTCATTCAATCGGTGATTATTTGTTTATTTATGTTTACTGATGGTTTATTGATGCCGTGGGTGAGATAATGCTGATGGAATAATCTTAATGAGAGTTACGAAACTCACAGCTCGTCGATTGCGGAATTAAAATGGAAAATCCAAGTGATTTAAATATTTTTTTTCACTTTCCATCAATTCTTTTTCGCTTTGAGACATCTCATTTAACATTACGGATGCTTACCTGGACGTACGCGTGTCCCCCAGGACATTTCGTCTCGCGGCATGAGAATATAAATGAAATCATTAATTACTATTAGATTATCATTTTAAACAATTCGTTTTTAATAATTTGATTGGTTTGAAGACTTACAATTCCGATTGTAGATTGCGGATATCCCCGACGAAACACTTATGGATTAAAGCCGTGAAGAAGCTGACGTCGGAGAGGCTCGGTCGAGAGGGTCTAGCAGCCTGGGGTAGTCTAGCGGCGGCCGCTCGTCCCCAGGAAGATTCAGATCTGCCGGACATCGAGGAAGAGGAACCGCAGGGCGAAATAACAATCGTCGTTGCGCCCCCGGAAGTCGTCCTCGAGGAGAAGCACGAGAAGGACGAGGAGCCGCCAGTTCAGCCAGGTATCACGAGCGTTTCTCCATTGTGCTAATCGAGAGATCCATATCACCCTGTCAAATCAAATATGTCACCAGTTTTATTATTATGAAATTATACAGAGCGAAATTTTCCTCGGCCGCTCGGAAAATATTTCCCCAACGGCTCAGTAAGATTAAAAAAATTTTTTTTGATCTCCTGTACTACTTCAAGACCTTTTTACATTCCAGATGTATTTAAGAAGGGCCTGTTGTACAAAGGAATATTCTGTCCATCTCTAACGACAAGTTTTCACAGTCCCAGTTTAGAAAAATCATATTTCCAATACTCAAGCCGCCAGCGGCAAAAGTCATTAATCATGTTGAATGTCGTTGATCTCGGATTGAAGGTAAGTCAACTTCGGCCGATCGCTTACCCGAGTCTATCGCCGGTAAATTTGTCTCTGCAATAATAATAATTTTTCAAACAACTATTTTGTTGGCACAAGCCACGTGAGACTGTTGACAACTCTGTTGTTATTCTCCCCCAGTGCAATGAGACACAGAGTTACGACAACAGCTGCACAACATACTAATCCCAAATGCAATTTCCCGTTGGCCCGACCTTTCAGATAGCCCTGATATCAATATGGATATCCCGAAGAACGGAGAAGAGCAGTGGACTGATAGAAACCCTCTCCTGGGTGTCGTGCTGCATGCTTGCGAACCTTGTTGTCTGCATCCTAGGCCTGTGGCGTTGGTTCTCCAACAATTACCTCTACTGGGCATCTATATTTACCTGGCTGTTAATAAACACTCAAGGTCAGTGGCCTCACATCATTCAACCAGAAGAATTCAAGCATGTCTGATTAAACGTTAAAGCCCTATCTCACTCATTCGCCTCAATAACTAGACGAAAAATCCCAAAAATATCGTTATCCACTGGTGGGCAATTGCCTTGAGATAAAAATAAATGCAAAACTGGCTCGTTAGTTTCTTCATTCCATTAGTCATTATATTTTTACAATTCCAGTTGTCACTCCCTCAATTTGTCTATCCTCATCGCTACATTTTAATTCATTATCTGCAGGTTTCGTTGTTGCTGGACTGAATTTTTATTCACAACAGAGGATGATGTGGTATATTCTTTTTGTTGTTTATGCACCTTATGCTATGCTACCACTGCCGCTGAGGTGGTGCGTCGTCGCTGGGTCTGGAACTGTTCTCACGCATATGATTATGACCATTGCGACAATTTTTTTGAATCAGAAACATGTGAGTTTGATGGAGACATTTAATGGGAGGTAATGAATTGCGGAGTTTGGGGGGAAAAATGTCCTTACAATAAATTATTTATACACCGCAATTTTTAATATTCGAGGACTCGATTGTAGGAAAATATTTCACAAGACGTTCTTGCAGACGAGATGGCTCTCGAAATATTATTTTCAGATCAATCATTAGCGAGGTAATCATACGATAGTCAACGGGCGAGACTGTCATAGTTTGATTGATGTTTACGCAGAATTAATTATCTCGTGAGAGGAAAAAATTCTCGACAAAGAATTTATCAAAAATGTTGCAATAGAAATTCTTTTAACTAAATCTACAGTAGAAATCACCGAATTTGTTTATAAAATTCGTTAGATTTGTCGACGATTTTTCTGCACATGTTTTTCGTCTTAGCTTCAAGATTTAATGTGCATCCTCCGAATGCTAACAACAAATATTCTTCTCTACGTCGCTGTGAATCTCGTGGGGATGTATACCAAGTATCTGACTGATAGGGGTCAGCGGCAGGCCTTCCTCGAGACCCACAGGTCCATGGAGACCAGGCAGAGAACTCAGAACGAGAACAATCGGCAGGAGAAACTCTTACTGTCCGGTAACAAACTGTTTAAAAAATATAAATAATTAAAATAAGATCTCAGGGAAAATTGTCTGATTGAGAGTCCAGTGTAGATTCATTTGTTTACTGAGTAAAACATAATTGTATGGATTCTTTGCTGCATGGGCATGAGGATTATTATTATTATTACAAGTCGGGGCTGGCTCTTTTTGGCAGTAGAATTAAATTGAGGACTACTTTGTCCCGGATGCCTTCCGCAAAATTAAAAGACCCGTCAGCGGTCGACCTAATGAGCCAAGAAATAAATTTACAGATGAATTTTTAATTTTCGCAAATAACGTAATTGTCGCATACGTTATTCTTCACGGGATAAACTCACTGGCCCGAGAACTTCACTCATTCAAGTGTTAAAAGGGTCAATCGAGGTATTCACAGTCGATTGACTCTCCTCGTCCACCAACAGCCCATGTTTTATTAATAAAACAATCGATTTTCAATTCTCAGATGAAATAACGAGATAACTTCATTCGAGGGGGACAAAGAAATTGTGTCAAAAGGAGAATCCTCATGACTTTTTTTTTTATATATATTTTTTCCAGTCCTTCCGGACTTTGTGGCGAAGGAAATGATCAGGGACATCGCCAGGGAGACTGCGAGTGGAGGGACGTTTTCGTTCACTCCCAATCAATTTCACAGGATTTATCTGCACAGATACGAGAACGTCAGCATTTTATTCGCTGATATCAAGGGGTTCACAGGTAATTTGAGTGCTTATTGAATTTTAATAATTTCGTGGCGTCCCAAAAACTAGTGAATTTAACGAGAAATGTGAACAAAATGTTCTTCAGTGAATTCCACTGAGCCCTTTGTTCTCAAATTATCTCCCAGTTTACTCAGTTAGTCTGAAAATATTTTTCCACGAGATTGAGTTGTCCTACAATGTTCATCAGTTGATTCTTATCCACACAAATGGAATGACTGTTGTGACGCGATGAGTCTGTGCACTCGCCAAAGTACATATCAGTCATGCCAGTGTGACATTAGGAAAAACGTGTCGTATCTGAAAATAAACCTCCGTATGCTCTATAAATTCACATCTACTCATCTGTCTCTCTCTCTCGTGACACATAGAGAGTGAGTGGAGTTGTAGAACTGTGGAATTTTCGTGGTTGAGAGGAAGCAAGAGTTCCGCCGAGGCGTTACGAAATTTTTCGAGAGTATTTTGCATGCGCCAGGCAATTGCGATATTTTTGCAAGTGCTTTCATTATTTTTATTTTTGGGAGTGGGGACGCCCGGGTATTGCTTCACCTCTTAATGTCAAAAATTATGATTAAGTTCAATTTTGAGGAGAAAACGAGGGATTATTTTGAGACTTTGCAGAGAGAGAGAGAGAGTGGAAAATATTAAATGTCAATTGCAAGCTTGACTTTGCAAATTCTTTCCCCTCTTCCTGTGTTCTCCAATCATTTGAGAATTTTTCTGTGGCTAATGATTGAGCAATTCCAATTGTTTTGTTCTTCTAACTACAATTTTTCTATTTTTAATTTTTTTCAATTTCTTCCGGCTATTGTCCCGAGTAATTGTCGCACTCGTCAGGAATATTACCGTCTCATGACGTAATTTACGTCTTCCATCTCCTGTGGAACAGTAAATAATTATCTTAATGACTTTTGTTAATCAGCGCTGGCGAGTCAATGCAGTGCGCAGGAGCTCGTGAAAGTCCTCAACAGTCTCTTCGCGCGATTCGACAAACTCTCCTCTGAAAACCACTGCCTGAGGATCAAACTCCTCGGGGACTGCTACTACTGCGTTTCGGGACTGCCCACAGCCAGGAGCGATCATGCCCACTGCTGCGTCGAAATGGGCCTCGAGATGATCAAGGCCATCAGAGATGTTCGATATGCTCAGAAGGTATTAGACACTGCAGGAGTCTAAGCCATTTCAGTTATCTAATTATCCGTCAGCAGAGGGAATTAGAAACCGTTTCGTAATCTTCAAGAATAATTATCCACACGTCTAGATAATTTTTAATGAGTCGTAAAGAAATTCAACTGAGCAGTAGAATAATTTCTCGCGAAAGACTGAATAAATTCGATTAAACAGTCGAAGAAAATGATTAATGTCATTGAAAAATGAATTGTTTTATCGTTTTACGTGAGATATGGCTCAAATTGATGAGGTTTGCAGGTGGATTTGGACATGAGAATTGGAATTCACAGTGGATCTGTATTGTGTGGAGTGCTGGGCCTCCGGAAGTGGCAGTTCGACGTCTGGAGCTACGACGTTACCCTCGCTAATCACCTGGAAAGCGGGGGAATTCCCGGGTATAAAGAATTCATTATTTTCTTTCGCTCAATTCCTGTGTTTTTCTCTGTGTTATTTTCAAGATCTCCGGCAATTTCGCAGTTCTCGATGTTTCGTGTGAAGGTATTCTATGTAAGTCAGTAGTTAGTCTCTCAGCAGATAATTAATTATTTCACTGATGCTTGATAACAAACAGATGGAGACAGGTATTTTATTTAACAAATTTTTCCTTTTAAGTAGTAGGAATAGAATTAGACAACCAAAGAAACTCATCTTCGGGAGGAAAAATATTCAATTGCAAAAGTCCGAAATCATATCAATAAATTTGCACCCCTTTCAACCCTTCACGGGTTTATTTTCAAAAAGAGAAAAATTTGTATTTGTTCGTTTCGACTATGAAGCCTTTGTAGAAATTTTCAAGTCTCCCACTTGAACCATTTCCAAAACCATCCAAAAAAATATGCAACCCCTGTTACTCCCTCAGTGGGTGAAT